>KZ308148.1:323819-520220 GCA_000376725.2 Ladona fulva | reverse complement strand
TAATGATTTAATTGATAAATATGACGCCTTCTCAATTCCACTATCCACAGGTTGGTTACCATTTTTCTTTTCTCGTCCGCTTAAATCTCGGCTACAGTATTCATTCCTTTGTATGTGTATCCTCAATATTTGCTTTGCCAACATAAGCTGTGACATATCTCTTATAGCTTAGAGGCCACGTTGCTGGAGTGGTTAGCGTGCTAATGCTCCAACCACATGGTAGCGGATTCAAGTCCCGGCTGATCGCATTTTTCTGGTTTGGGAATGGTTGTGAGTTCGTCCATCTTTGCTGTTTTATATCTATCTAGACCCAGTCCACTAATGTATTTGTCCAGTAAATAAATGTTTTTGTGGAAACTAGGAAATTAATAAATAAAATTTTCCCTTCGTAACATTCAACACATAATTATCGCGTCTATAATTGTATACTACACACCGATAACGTATTTATTTTTATTGTTATTATTATTATTTTAATATTAATGATGTTATATCGAGTGGCCCCCTCTCTAGTCTTCCCTCTAGTTATTGCATTGTTTTCTATCTATACAAAAGTATAATATACATCAATATTATTTGGTTTACGTGAAATATGTCTATATCACAATCAGTATTCAGAAAAATGTTCTATTCTATAGCCATTCTTTTTGGCATCTTATCTCTAGATACCTTTACAGTCCTTGGTATATTTTTAATGTTTCTCGACTCCCGATCACGTTGAATTGTTTCACTTACTTTGACTTAATGTTGTAATGATTATTCTTGTGTTAATTTAAAGTTTCGGTCTCATCAAAGCTGGAAGACGTTGCGAATAACAATATATGAAAGAAAACATCAGATAAATGCAGGGGCTTAATAATTCCGTAGAATTTTCGTAAACAAACTGGAAAACACGCATGTATTATTTATGCAATCAGGAAAGAAAGTCGTTAAATTCTCAGACAAACCTTATCATTAATGCATTCTGTAAGAACGAATTCGTAATACTAGCACATTTGGGATTCTAGCTTCATGCGTTGCATTCGAGCGTTTTCGTCAATATAAATTTTATCGCTTGTACCCTTCGCTAGCGTAAGCACCTTGCGGGGTGCATAACATTACGGAGGGTGCATAACTTTAAGGATACGATGCAAAATTGAAAACTGCCCCGCTTTTGATCGCCGAGTGTTCGGCATTTATTAAGAAGCATAAAAGGCCCTTCCGTTTCTATAACAAGATGCACCTTACGGAATTATCACAACGGACAACCTCTCCCTTTGAAGGAGAAGAAGCTGGTTCTTGGCCCGTCTGGGTACATTAAGCAATGCATACATTCAGTTGGTTCCTATTGTTTATGCATCAAATTATCTAGGCAATGTAGCAGCAGAAACAAGCTAGCTGTATATTGGTTATAGTGGGGGGTATATATGGTGCGTACAGGAAGCAGCATATTAGATAACAAGGTGTGGAAATGTGCAAAAGTGGGGAAAGTGGGATGTCCGTATTACACCTTGCTTAAGGAGATATAACATTAACCGGAATATTTACAATTAAGATGAATTCTCCTCTTAAAAGCTCGAGGAATTATGAAATTTACGGAAATAACTTTTAAATAGTGATGGTGGGTAATTGTTACTAAATTTTTTCCCATAATTATTGTATATATTATGCTTTTATTTGGACTTCTTAATTATTATTCCTTTAAGAGTTGCGAAGACTACCGCATTTAGTTCTTCTTTGATTGATTACATTATTTTTATAACGTGTATATACATAATACCCGAAAAAAATCGTATAGATATATATTAATACATCATCTTTCCTATTTTAAAATAATTGGACCTAAACTTTTGCCTGCGTTGAAGTTAAAATGGTATTTATGGAATAAACAATCTACAAGTATGTGCCTCATTCACAATTTATATTATCAAGATATCGTCTCACTCTACTTTTAGATAAAATGGAGTAGAAAGGCTTAAAAAATTATATCCAGTGATTTAAATGAAATTTCATGATTAGGAAAGATTAGTTTGTGGCTGAAAAATTCTAATGGAAGTTTGGGGGAAGTTGAAGATCAGTCAGAATCAATGAGAACTTTTATTAGTTTTTAATGGAAACACCAATATTCATTTTCATTTGGAAAAGTACATGATGACTCTGGTAAGGGCTACTATGAATGATAGTCAAATTAATATTCCGGAAGAGTCATAATTTGTCAGATTACTGTTTCTCTCAAACACATCGGATTAAAAAAGTATTTCTTTCCCGTAATTCAGTTACTTCGGTTCGTACAAATATAAGCATTCGATTTGCAGTAGCCCGTCCTCACGCAACGATCCGTTTCCGAGTTTTAAAATTTAACCGCCCTAAATAGATTCTTCCCTTTCCTTTCGCTTGTCGAGTAGCCTTCCAGTATTGAGGAATCTGTTCCCTTAAAATTTTATAAAAAAAAATAATGGTAAAAATTCTGTTGGAGAAAATATATAATAATGAGTAATACTTACAATAATTCGTGATTATATATTTGTTATGAGTTGGTATAATATATCTGAAACTCAAGAAAAAACGTAGAGATGTGGAATAGTGGCCCAGTTCACCCAGCACCGTTTCAATTCTCTAATAATGAACAAATTAGGAGTGGAGATCTTAAAATAATGTTCAGTTCAGCGTTTTGCTTTCATAGCTTTATAGTAAACGATACCGTTTTGCTTTGACGAGCTCCCGCGATAATCCGTTTCGGATAGAGCTTTCGTAAGTATCTGAGATGCCAATAGAGAAACAAACGGATTCGAAAGGTGCATTTGCATGGAATAATTCGAGGTATTATGAGCAGTCGCAAAAGACACCGTCTGGTGAATGATCTCTGAAGAATCCTGGTCGAGAGCTCTTTAGTAGCGCCAACTCTTCTCGTCTAGTCTGCGGATTCCATTTCTCCTGATTTCGATCTAATTCCTCAAATCAAGTGACGAGGGGTCGACGACTTGGTCTGAAAGGAGGACACTTTTGCGGTCGCTCGGAGAAAGATTACTCAAATTAATGAGTCTTCAAATTGCTCTCGATGAAAGGAAAGTGTCTCGTGACGGAAAACGAGATTACCCCGGAGGAATTGGAGACTTTTAGTATGTACGATGCCTAAGTGAACTGCGCCAAAAATTTTATCGCATCCATTGATTTTGAGCACATCTCCGCGTTTGAAATCTTTTTATTTCGAGTGGCAGTCGTCTGTTTCATCTGCGATTTTTGCTTTGAGGAAGTGATTCAAACGAGGCGTTTCGTATTGTAACAAAGCTCACCTAGAAGGTTAATTTTTGCACGAAAATCCCTTATCCCATTTTTTAAATTGAGAAATATTTAAGGAAATTGNTAAAATTTCTAAATAAATTAATTAGGACAACTCTTATCGTAAACATTCTAGTGGTTGTGGAAGAATGAAAGGAATTGTACTCATCTCTCAGTACGACTTTGTGACGTTAACAGTAGCATGCGCGTGAGACATAAGCCTTTTCAAGATCATGCAATTTATAAAAATACCCTTCCGTAATATATTTTCGCTCCTTAAAATTCCATGGAACATCTCTTTCAGCACTTCATGAAACAATCGATGATGCTCGCCGAACTGTAAACGAATTCGAGCGATACAGAATGTAAGCGATTATTCAGTTGTAAGTCATGAAGAGCAATAAAACATTTTTAGTGTGGATCCTGAAAATGTCTTCTTTTACTGTAACGTTTCGATTGCTATTTATACAAAATGGAAATAATTTCACGAGTCAAAGCTTTAAGTATCCATCCTTGATATGCAACCTTTACGGAAAGATGGGAAAAGCATCAGCATTCAAAGTTTGACCCATTTCTATTCCCCAATTCGTCTTCTACATCCTTCACAATTTTCCTTTTCTCCTCCTTCCCGAGTCCATTCAGCCATTCCTTTCTTCACTTTTGATTTTGCACCCTTAGATCAGATGTCCACCTCCATCCGATCCTTTATGTTTTTCACTCAGTACTCTACTTTTTATCCCATCTCTTTTCAACTTTCTCTCTTTTCCTCGTCCCTCACTCCCATACAACATCTTTCTCCACTTCCGTACCGTTTCACATCACTTCTCTCGGTTAACCTTTACACCAGACTCACAGTGAGTCGCTCTCTTGACATCTCTGAAGAATCCTCTAAAAACTCACCCTCCTCCGTTTTTTGTCTCCTCCTTTCCCCAACTCCATCTCCTCTTCATCTTTTTACTTTCAGCTGATATCACACAACTATCCTCTCTCCCGCATCCTCCGAGTTATTCCGCCGCAGAAAAAACAATCCGAATTTTATCTTCTTTCCGAATATTATTTTCTTGGAGTGGGAGAATCAAAGGCAACCCGGTCTTCTTCAGGGCGCTTTTCCTCTCCGTTTTCGACTTATACGCGGGATTATTTTTGTCTTTTTATCTTCATTCTTAAATCTTTTTTCCTCGCTCATTATTCGCCACGAATTCTCGAAATACTATCGCAATTGTTGCGCGAAAATGCGGAATTTTGGAATTGCCACAAAAGGTGTTCTTTTGCTCTCCTCTTCCAGAGGCGGTTGGGGAGGAAATTTCGTTTTTGTTTAGATACGTCTTCAATTGCCTCCTCAAACGTTGTTCGATATGGATTTGGCATTTCCAGTTTTCTGCACGGTTAGTCAAATGTAAAGCTATACAATCGACAGTTTTCCCGAAACGTAATGAGAAAGAGGTGCCGATATCAGAATAAAGATTTACCCGTTGCACTCGTTCTTTGCCATAGCTTTCTGTATTATGAAATCCTTATTGGCGCGTTTGTTTCGGCGAAGAATTCGCAATCACTTTGATATCTTCCTTGGTTATTTTTTACCCCGAGTCCTTCCTCCAAATTCCTAGCGTTTAAATTGAAAAAAAAACTGGTTTCGAGGTATTTTTGCTGTATTTACTATGTCCAGATGATGAAACTGCCCGTCTTATTTCTGGAAACAGCTTTTCATTATGCAGTTGTTTGCACCATAGTCACCTTTATTTGCTAATGAAAGAGCAATACAATGCTCTGTACATTTTTGTTTCTAGCTTCTAATGAGGCTGAAAATCATAACTTGCGAAGTTCAATCTTCATTTTCAAATTGCAGACCATAAATATCAACTCTAAAACTAGTTTCTCGTGTGCTTTTCATTTTTCCAAGCATTTAATAGTATTTTGTGTTCATTGAAACGTTCACTTTTGTATTTTTTTTTGGTTAAGACTTTACGGGATGGCAAGTGGTTAGTTTTTTAATTGACAAAATATTTGCTAATTTATCTTTCTTTATTTTTATGTGGTGTAATTTCACCGATCAAACAACGCAGCAATGTTATAATTGAAACTAAACTCTTCTCACGTAAAATTTACACTTCGATTTAGTATGAAATTTCACGTTAATAACATCAAGTTAATTCAGAACTTTCGATTTTTATTCCCTCAACTCCGTGGACCGGTGAAATTTCCCATTTAAAAAATAATATCGTTTTCAAATTCAGAATTAGTGAGCGTGAACTCTCTTTCAATTAAAAGCACCAAATTTTATGTTTGTAAAACTCAATATCATATTTTTCTTCCGAAAATAAATTTTCATTATTTTGACGCAATATCCCTTCACTTTTCCTTTCTTATTCTCTTGTAAAATTTTTCATCAAAACAGGCTGATTTATTCATTTTTATTAATTTAATGAAGGGATTCATTTTGGCCAATATTTTAATTTTTAATCACTGTTTGTACAGAAAAGAAAAATTCTGATCAAAGCTGTTAATAAGGTATGAAACTAAACTTAGAGGCTTGTTTATTGGTGAATAATTGCTAAGAACCATCTTTGAGCCGGTGAGACATCTTATGAGCTAGGAAGTGACGTCGATAATAATTTTTCTGTGCATTACTTTGGTTGAGAATGCCATGGAGTGAGTAATTTCATAAGCCAGTTTTATCCTTAATCCCTTCACCATTCATTCGCACCATCTTTACCTACCAAAATCTATGAAAAAGGACGCTGCTTAGTTGCCTCATTCTTCTTTGAAGAATGTTAGTTTGACCTCGCTTTCCATATCGAACCAGAAGTAGAAGAAATACTTCTCTTACGTGCAGTTCAATAACTCTCTGAATAGCACTCTACATGGCATTGAATGAAAACTGACTAGGATCCAATTATTCAGGAGGGCTCATTCCATATTAGCTTTGATATTTTTCATCCATTACAAGAGTGAAGCAATAATCATCGCAAGATACCTTTTTCTATATCCTCTTCTCAAAAGTATTCCATTCATCAAGGTATCTTAGCTGGAACAAGAAGATTGCACATGAGCCTCAAAAAATCACTATATCCTGGAAAACGTCTAGAGATAAACATTCTGCTTCCCGACCCATTAAGATAAAGCAGCATTGAAAATAATAGTATTTAGTCAAAACGTCATGTCAGGTTACGGTAGCTCTCGGGAAATTAATTTCTTTTGCGGCTGGAAAGCACTTCCGCCTCGCGCTTTATCGCCTCTTTGGAAAGAATTCAATACTCGCGTCGTTAACATGTCGGACGGTGATGTCGCATGCGTTTCGGCTAAAGTAAAGCGAAGCGTGCATTATCAGGGAGTAAAAAAGGAACCATGTTTATACACACTACTAAATGCACTCGCTCGCGGTTCGAGGGAGATAGTGTCTTGGAGAAACAACGCCAGGGGCACGAATCATACGCAGTATCGCGTGCATCACTCTCCGCCGTTGTTTTTTCTCTCCTCCGCCGCCGGATCAGAAACTACTTGTTGTTAAAAGCTGGCAAGACTTAATCGCTCGGAGATTTACGTGGCCCGGAAACGTGGCGGGATTATCGGCGGAGAATTCTCCTTGCCTTTCCCTCGTTCAAGTGCTGCTAAAACTCTCTCTCTCCTTTCCTCCCGAAATCATTCCTTTGGATCGTTATTCACCCCTTGATACAGATCCTCCTCCGTGCGGGAGTAAGTGGCGCATTTGGAAACCAAGACTGCACTGCGCCACTCCTAAAAACCATCCTTTTGGTTAGCGGAGTACGGGAGTTTTATTCAATGTTTGCCATCGTGTAATTTCGTTTCGCGTGTCGCTCCCGAATGCGAGATTCGGTCGCAACACGACCGCCGTCTCTGAAAGGCGCTATTACTCCGAAGGGGACACGCGACCGCTTGATTCGCAGTCCAAGTCTTCCCATTCCACTTTACCCATACCGGCGCGGTTGTGCTCGACGTTTTTTTTCCTCGATTCTCTCCGTTACATTTCCATTAGAAATCGCAATGATACGCCATTTTTCGTATCGGGCGGATTATTTAGAATGGGATTTTATTTTCTCCTCCCGTCGCGTGGCGCTTTTTTCATAATGGATCCCAGCAATTTTCGCCGTCATCGGTCACGGATTCTAAAGCCGATATATCAGTTTCCTAGAAAAACGGCCGTCCAAATAGGTTTCTACTTCTAGAGTTTGACGAAATAGTCCACGCTGTGGATTTTTTCTCGCAGGCGAAGTGTTTTATTTGTATGTTGAAGGTTTTGATATCCCGATCTCGATTTTACGGTCATGATTTTATTTTCCGGTCCGTTCCGACGTCGTTGTTAGCTCAACGATGGAAGGATATAAACACGAGTTTGTCAACTGGGTTTTTCAGAACGGTTTCATGTATCAGGGAAATGATTTCCATTTCAGAAAAGTGTTCGCTATGTTATCTAAAAATGTATTTTGCGGTTTTAATAATTAATGTATTCATTTATTTCAGATCACGTGAGGGAATTCACATGCGGGAAGATGTACTACCGAACCTTCTACCTGGATGAGAAGCGAGACACGCTCTACGTCGGCGCAATGTAAGTAAACCCCTCAATTATTAACCCAAAGGTGGCGTTATAAGCTGTCCTATCTCCTTTGAGCTTCTGTAGGAAGCTCATGCACGTAGATGTTTATTTCTGCCAAGAAATTTTTTTTCGTTTGATGAAGTTGATATAATTGTGACACAACATTCGGTTAACTTTAATAGGTATCGTGTGTCACCTTTTGAGTGACATGCGCCTTCGAAACGAAGACTAAATCTGACCTCTCTTTTGAGATTTCACTGAAAGGAATGACAATTTAAAATTTAATTTAATCAGTTTTTATTTATTGGAACGGTTTCAGTAAGAAATTAACTGTCTCCGAAAATATTACCTACCGTAGTTTGTGATTTTTGGAACTTTTTGATGAATTTTCACTAATATAAGTGAAATTCAACTTATCGGAAATTTGAAAATATGTATTAATAATAAAGCCATAGTTAGGAACTAGATATATTGGGAGCGCTGTTATTTCAATTTATGATTTATTTCAGGTAAATAAAAATAAAATTAATGGTATCGATCCAGTAATACCAAAGGAACGGAATAATAAGTGGAATAATAATAGGTGGAGTGACGTAATTAAAAGATTTAATACAAAACATTTAAAACAAATTTTAAAATATTTTAAATAAAAATAAAATAATTTTTATCATTTTACATATTTATATAGATACATTTTACAAATGTATGTAGATAGGAGTAAATTAAATTTAATATCCTCTATGTTCCTTTCTGTAAAAAAAAGTTTTGTGCAATTGACGAAAATGGGGTTAATGTCATTCGCTTAACCATGAACTCCACCAAATGAGGAAAAGACATTGTTAACCGCGAATGAGGAAAATGGGTATTGTGAATACATGTGGAACCCAATTTGCGGTACACCATTGTTACCTCCCCGTCTAAGGGAGGGATGAAATTGATCGAACGACGTTAGTGACAAGTCAGATAATATTTCGGTCTGGTGCTGTAACACATGTTCTCAGTATCTGTCGTATTAAATTACTGTCGAATCATGCTTGGTACGTAATATCCGTAATGTAAAGTAAATATAAGTGGAAGGAAATTGTTAGCTTTGATGCCCCGCATCGTATCTCATTGGAGAAGCTGCTAACTAAACTAACTTCCAAGAAATACGGGAAGGATAGTTATGGTTGTTCATTCACAAATAAAAAAATATGAAGTTTCAGCGACCATTAAATTTTAGTATTTTTTGTACACAAGTGATCCTAGGTTCCATCTGCAAGCTAATTTGGTTTCAAAACGTTCCGCGTTTGTACATACCCCGTCTGACAGAAGGGAACTCGAGGCGGGATTCCCCAGTCGTCCGATAACCACGTCTTGGAAACGGCCACGCGCAATCCCTTATCCCACAGCATCCCTTCCGCACCGTATCATCTCTTCCCCGTCTCGGGGAAACAAAAGACAGATGACGCCAGCGGAAGTTCGAACGTAGGGTTTGCGGGGATCTTCGGACTCGCCCCCCCCTTACTCACCATCCCTTAAAACCAAAACCCTGCTCCCCTTCCCTGTTTTCCATCTCATCCCCCTCGCCGTATCCCACGCCCCATCGCCCCAGCATTTCCCGTAAGCACGGGGACTCTCTCTTGCCTAAGTTGTTTGAACAGCTTCCTTCATTGCTACTTTTTCACTTCAATCTTCTTCCCCGGGAAAAAAAAACCTTCCTGATTTTCTCCTCCATTCCCCCGCGATTATTTTCCCTACGACAAACGAGTAGTATAAACGTGGAAAAAATGTCTGCCTCCCTCCCTCCCTCTGTTTGTCCCGGTGCCAATAGTTTCCTTTCCGTATTCCCAATGCCAATTTTCCCCTTCCATTGTCGCTCATTCTTCCCTCCCACGCATACAATCAACCCTCTCCTCGCGTCTTTTTTCTTCATAAAAGAATTTGAAGAGGGGAAGAGGTTTTCTCACGAAAATGAAGAGATTTTCCGAGGATGGCAAAGAACAGGAGTGATTTATTGATGGAAGGGGTGGAAGATGGAGATGTTGAGATGGACCGTCGATGAAGGAAATGAAGGGAGATTAAGAATTTGCGGTGTATGCCTTGAAGATCGGGTTTCCCTTTGAGTGATACACGGAGGGAAAGGATAATTTTTCTCTCTCTCCAATGATCGGTTAGAAATGAATTTGGAGTCATTAAAACGGGCCACCCATAATGGGTTAGTCCACAACTTTGGCATGCGTACCAAAATACTTGTCGGTTAAGGAGTTTCAGATTTTTTTCGGCCGTAATTCGATAGCCCGTTTAGGATTAAGGGACAATAATTACTTTCCCCGCTAATTCGACAGTTTGATGTATTTAGGCGCTAATTTAAACTGACGTGGGGCAGGGCTTAGCGAAAGAACTGGGGCGCTTCATTTAATCAGCGCTCGAGTTAATATTGAATTTCTGAAATTCGTGTTACGCAACGAAAGTGAACGGCAATTCGAACTCGTAATTGATTCGGAATTCCGTTCCTTTTCCAACGTTTTACCTTCGAATTCCCGCTGAAGAAATTATCCTGCCCAGTGGGAGGCGGATTTATAATATTTTAATGGTGTTTGCTTTAGGGATTATCTCCGGCATAATCCGGGAGGCTACGTTCGGTGATTATTTTGTGAATTATTTAACTGTAATTAACATGTAATCAGATTATATTTTCCATTTTAAATAATCATTGGCCTAAAGTATTTCGCTCTGAATAATGTTAATGTAATGATTTCGTTATCTCATTTCGGAAAAGGTAAAAATAATCTAATTTATACAAAGTAATTGTAAGCGGTTCAAGAGGGAGGAAAAGGAAGAGAATGAGAAATTCCCCAACATCATTTGGCATTTATTCTATTCGTTTCGGGCCTCCTATGTGCGGATAGCTATGTGAAAGTGGTCCCATGTTCGATTCCCGGAGGGGATCACGCGGGAATTGGCCTTAATCTGGAAAGCACTTTATTTACTTCTATTGTTCTATTGGAATCCCTCGCATACTTAATACAATAATTAAATGATTGGTGCAGTAATTTCATAGTGTTAGAAGAGAAAGCATACGAAGAGAATAGAAATACTTCTTTAAGTGCGAAGGAGAACAGGACATGAAAAAAATCCGATCTGACCGGGGCTCGAACAGTAGACAGTTGGTTGGTCTAACCCTTTAAGCTAATTGCGGGGCCCGGGTTCGGTTCGGTCCCTTTCATGGCCGTTTCTCATTGTGAATTTTCCTAGGTGCAAGACCAATATTCATTCATTCAATACTCATTCAACGCTTTTTCCTCGTATATGCATATTTCTCATTTTTCTCACAATGCTCCGTAATGAAGCTAATAACCTTCGTAATTTTCGCCTTAATATTTCGGTTAATAGTTAATAATGTAAAAGTGCGTGGATTCAAGAGTAAGCTTGTTTTATTAATAATGCAATATTAGATGCTATCTTAAGTCGTCTCTATTGTCTCAACGTAAAAAATAACGCACGACAGACAGGAATGATGGTTATGAAAATACCTCGAGCAGTTTGTTTTCCTTTAGCGTTTACATGTATTATATAATTCGGGAAATTTCATTTTCTCCCAGACGTTAATATACGTTTTCTCGTCGAATAATGGAAGTAATTACATTAAGCGGTTATCTCCCTCGAAAATTCTCTCCCATCACCTTTCAAAAACGCTCCGTAATATTTGCATCCGAACAGACCCAACAAGGGATAAAATTCCGTCCGTTTTAAAGAACTCCCGCAAACTCCGCGCTGATAAAGCATCCATTCCCTCGGCGGGGGATTTCCCGGAAAATTTTCCCCTTTAATAATTAATTCTCTCCAACAGTTGTCAAAGTTGGTACGGAGAGAAGGGGGAAAAGGGACGTAAAAATTCTTCTCATCTCGTCGAGGAAGCATGGCAGTTCACATGACGCGGAATACATTCGGACGGTTTTTCTGATTCGATTCCTGCATCGAAATGAGGGAGAAGCACTGACACTGGAAAGAAAGAAAGGAGCTGGAAAAGGAGAGACGGTCTTCACTTTCCATTCTCTTGATTGGCAATAATGAAACCCCAAGCGAGCTCCATCCCTCTATCTTTTCTTACAGCGTCAGTCTTGTCAGATAGGCCCCCTTCCCCTCGTTTCCTCTGTTATTTCAGTCCATCTTCAGACATTTCCTCCCCCGGTGCCCCCTCCATCCTTCCGTCTGCTAGATTCCTACCCATCACTCTCACAAACGTTGATTCCAGGGCTTCGCAAAAACCACGCTGTAAGAACAGCTCCGTGCTTCGTCATTCGATGAGGGCGAAAGGGTGGCGGCCAATCATAAATAGGGTGGTGGAGAAAGGGGGACTTAAGAAAGAAAAACGAACGAACGGCAATGTGAGGGATGTAAGGAAAGTATTTTCGAGGTACTTCTTTGATATTTAATGGGGAAAATTGTATCGGGTTAAGGATACTTAAATAGTTTTTGTCTTCCTTCATATATAACTGTAGCATCATTTTCTTTTTCGGTCACATTTTAAATTTATTTGGATACGTGCCGGATATTTGTATATATTTTGTGAATTTGATATGAGCAAGCCTAGATTTGTTAGATGGGCTTCATAATCCGACAAGGGTAACTAAATATAAATATATTTTCTCATCTCGGCGATGTATTTTTATCCATTTATAATGTTTTTTCAGCTTTCTCGTGTGTTCTTACGGAAGAAAGAATATTTGTTTTAGCAGATCCCGTAGTAGTAGGTCCGGTTTAGTATATTTTTATTCTTTTACACTTTACTTGATCGAGAACTTTTTTGCATATGCGGGCTAGTGTATCAATTGCCCATATTATTGTTACCTTATCAGTAGTGTAAAAATACATAACAATTGGGACCCTAACCCGCAAGAGCCCCGTACCGTGCTTACTCTGTTTGCCTCGAAGTTGTGTCCTTGTATTTATTATTATCATTCATTACTTCACTATTAGTACCAGGCGGCATTCATGCCGTTTATCCATCGTAGATTGGTTTGTAGTATGCCTGGAGAGCTGGAGATTACATATCAATCTTTAGGCTTCCGAAATGGAAAGCTCTATTCCTTCAGAAGTTACTCCCTGTGTTTGATGAGGTTTGTCCTCAAATATCTACTATTCGTTCGGTTTAATCGCGAATCTAGCATCGTCATTCTCATTCCTAGGCACAAATTACTTCGCGAGTAAGGCGATGTGGATTTTTTACATTTAAATGTTTCCCTCAACCTGTTTCCTTGTTAAAACGGAAGAAATTAGGAAAGGCTGATGATAGATAAAGCGTCATTTGCACGTCATCTAGAGGTCAAATCGCATTCATCGGACGTACGATTTTCAAATATGGAAACGCACATTTCGTTCAGGTCCTTTTGAAACCGAGCTGCGATTTAATACGCTGATAACATTTGCGTGCGAAAACACAGAATTCCTTTTGCTTATTTGGGCGCAGTCGTAGCTTTGAAACACGAGGAAAATTCGGCAGCAAATGATATTCATTAAAAGCGTAACGAGAAAGGACATCAAGGAGGTGGACTGTGCGTCAGATTTTGGAGCGTAGAATTTTACTTTGAAAACGCTCTTCGTTGCCATCGACACTCTCTTTAGTATATCTGAAACGGAAATATCTCGCCATTTCATAATAAACAACGTTATCGAATGATAATAGTAAATTTCATAACTAACTGTCACATATGATATATTACCGCTATTTTAGTGCCAGTAATATGTAAATTCGTCAAATTTTTCCTACACACTTTTGGTTTCCTGCTGGGAGAGAGATTAACTTCTGAAAGAACCTTGGTAACTTGGATGGATGTATGAATGTAATAGTTCATTGATTACGATTATTGTATTCATTTTTTTAACAGAGTGAATGATTTTCGTTGATAAAAAATTTTTCTTGACTAGCTGCTAACGACCCAATTATTAAGTTCAATAAAATGCATAACACTATTGTAAGGGTCGTGCTTACATTTACATCAATAACCTGATAGCTGCCGCACGGTATGTGACACGGAGTGCATATACTGTTCTTTCAAAATGTCTAACTTGTTATTAAATCGTTTATTTCTCGTCAAAAATTAAGCTATGAATGGACTGGTCTTAGCAGCTGTTTAGGAAATTCTCAATTATGAACCACGTCATTGCAATTCGCCATACTATGATAAAATCTGTGTTGTAACATACAACGATCTTTTCATTTCATATGTGTGTGAAAAACATGTCAGCTAAGTGAGTGAACACCGTAATCTAAATCAAAGGAAAGTACCCTAATGATAAGTAAGTCTATACTAATGAATTTAAGACTTATAGAACACTTTTAGACGTTCTTATGGCTTAGATGTAGTATTTTCATTACATTCAAAATCCTCCTACCAATGCTCATCCTGCATCGTAATTCCCTCCTTTAAAGTCCTCACTAGAGGACTAGAAAGTTCTAACTTCTGTTTCATTTACCGCTATATCAAGACTAGTACTCTCTTTCTTATCCACCGCCCTTACTGCCACTTACCGTGCATGTATTGAGCCCGCCAAGTTTCCTGCGTTTCCATTTCCACAATCGCTATGCTAACGTAGTCTCTGGCGCCGCCGTCATGCTTCCCTCTCTAACTTCAATGCATAACTAGCGCAAATGCCCGTTATCATGTCTGGAAGGAATTCATTGCTTTAACATAGCAATGGATCATTCCAAGTGATAATTTCTAGCAGACCAGGAGTAGATAGGGCTCCAGTAACTCATTCTAAACCATTCAGTAAGTTCCATCGCCTAAAACCATCGTCTGTTTCTGATAAACTAACATCATATTGGCGCATTAAAATAAATAAGCACTATTTAAAACAAGTGAATCGAATAACTTTTCTGCTTTGTGAAGACTCTTAAGTGATATATTTCCGGTTTCTTGTCACAGATAATGAAACGAGAATGACGGAACAAAAATGTCGCCCTCAATAAAAAAGGATTGAGTACCGAAACTTGAGGAATTACCTTGTGCATTTTGCGTAGTGATTTGAATAATTATTCAAGGCGTTCTTTACTTCGTGTCGCAACGAAATACACGTCAACCACCCTTCCATTTTTCCTGCGATGAATATATAAGCTATACCGACAACAGCTCAGCATGTTTATGGAATCCATTAATGCAGATTAATCACCTAATATTCAAGGAGGAAATGGATCGCGTGGATTTTCAAGGAATAATCGTTACCGAAGCTTCCGCTAATCCTTACGCTCAAAAGTACATGCATTGCGGTTAACTTAATGTATAATGGATTCGAAAAAATATTTCAACGACGGAGCTGGTATAAAGCGCCATTAAGATATTGTGATTAAGTCATCGCCTATCCCTAGTGCTGTACTTAAGTATAATGGTAAGACATATACAATTCCTTATCTTTTAATTCCAGAATGATTTGTTACATTGACTCTTCAGTTATTAAAAGTTTAATTATCTATCTTGTTGCAATATCCAGCTAACCTTAAAAACTTCCAAGAAAGTGGTAAGTCCTAATAACTTAGGTAGGAACTTTTGTTTGTCATAATGACACATTAACCATTTGATCACACTAGAAACAATCTGACCGCTTTTAAGTGCCAACATTCTTTATTGACTTCGTTGTAATAGTTAAAAATTGAAACTATGCCAGGGAAAATGAACTCAGTTGCTAAATAAACCCCCAAAAAGGCAAGAAAAGTAATTCAAGTACAATTTTAATATATTATCATTTAACGCAGAAAAGGAAATTGAGAAAATTATAAAATACGAGGTTTTGTTTAATGGCCAAATACATGGCATGTGGTCGAAAGGGCACTGGTTCCCACTATGCCTTATACCATCCTATATTGTCTCACTCATCCCAGTTCTTTTCTTTTCTGAATTTGTCCATTAATACGGCAACAGAGTTTCAGAGGATTATCAGAAAAATGGAGAAAGTCATCTTTCGCGATACTCATCGCATCGTCTCCTCCAGAGACCTCTCATTCCCCGCTTCTCCAGCGAGTATCTTCTCCTGCGAACCCTTTCGAAGAGTCCTTCCTAATCTTATTCCAAACCTTCTCACTTCGTCGCGCTATTCTTTCCTCAGTCCCTTTCCACGTTTTCTCCATTTATGCTTTTCTTTACGCCCACCAGCTTCATTTCGTTCTGCTCAGTATTCTCCGCTGATTCTCTTCGTTAGTTCCTTTGATCCTTAGCAGACCTAATTTAGTATCTTTGGCTTATCCTTAATGCAATAGAAATTTCAGATTTTCAGATTTAGGTCGAAAGAAATTTTGATTACGTATTTATAAAATCGTACTTCTTCGTTTTTCGGAACACACATTCGCTCACGAACCTACGTTTTGATACATGAAGTTTACCTTTGAAATACTCCCAATAAGTGGCTCGATGGTCGGAGAAACTGGCTGAACGTAATGTTTTTGAGATTGCAAATGTGTGTTGATTGAAGTTTGGTTGGTAATCGGTCTTATATATTGATTATGAAGGATTTATGCATTAATTGAACCATGATGTTGTATTTACGTTAATTTTATGAAAACGTAGCAAGGAGTCTATTGGAATATAGAAGAAATATAAGTGAGAGATTTGAAGGTGGTATGACCATGCTCGAAGAACGGAGGAGAAAAGATGGCGAAAATCTTTGTTAGAACGGTCACCACCAGGTAAAATCAAACGTGAACTTCCCAGAAAAACGCTGAGAAGAGAAGAAAACCTTAATGATGATTCATAGAGTATTGGAAAATAAAGACAGTACAAGGTATGGCTAGAGGGTGTAAAATTTAGTCGCTAAACATTGGAAAGAGCCTTAAAGATAAAAGTAACCAAGATGTGGAAATGAAAAATAAGCAATAAAGCATAGATATACATTTTTTGTATTCAGTAGCTTTATCAATTTTGTAAAGCACGACATTTCTCCGAGTATTTTCTTCACTTTGAAAGCAAATTCTACACCAAGCTTCGGAATGAAAGTCGTAGAAACGGCTATTCATGAGATGGTACCTCTGAATACTTTCACCTTTCAAAAACCGATGGTGAAATTTTAATATAAAAGATTTTAAGAAATGATTAAATGATATGAAGGGGCGAATTAAAATATCGATATAATGAATATCGTTTTGAAATAACTTTTCTGTTTGCTCGGCGGAATGATATTTTCGTAATTAACTGTTTCCGTAATTTGCAGATGTTGTCGTTTATTTTTCTTCGTGTTTGTTCAGAGTATGGAAATGAAAATGTCAGTCATGTAATAAAAAATAGATTCTGTCAAATATGAAAAGCTTTCGAGGATCGCTGCGCACTTTGGAAATTTTTTCCGAACAGCCGTTATATTTCAAGCGACAAAGTTACGAAGTTTGTCGGTAATAGATGTTATCACGGCGTTTTAGCAGTATCTTTAATGGAGAGATTAACCGTTTGAGACGATATGATGCATTATAAGAGCTTGAAAATCATTTTTAAAACCTCTTGCTTGTAAATAAGGTTGCGAGATCTGACCTGGATAGTAATTAAAACAAATTTTATCATGCCTTTCTAATGTGAGGTAATATAAGGCTCGTTATTAATTGCTGACGATATTAAGTAAATATTTTTCAGTGATTATGGGATTGAAACTTATACTATTTTGTATACTTTCGCATGAGTGATAATTATACAATTTTATAAAAGGTTATAAAGAGGAAATAAATAGATTAATATCGGAGTTCCATGCCTATCTCAAAGTCGCAATTAAATATTGAACACCGTCGATTCCCTCCGTTCGGCCGCAAATGAGGCATTTTATATGTTAATTTTGAATCTCGGATACGCGTCTAGCTAAGAGGTGTTCTACTTTGAATTTTAATGAGAGAGCGAAGGAGCTTTTCTCGGCGGATAAATATAAATTCTTGTTAAGGAGACAGGTTAATATTTTTGGTTTATCGCATCGGCTTATCTCCCGAGTTTGCTCGAAACTTCTATTAACAGTTTTCATCTCTCTGTTCTCTATAATCACCTAGTCATAATCATTTTCGTGAGCAAGCATCGGAGGAAAAGAAATTGTTTGCTCAACGGCGGAAGGTGCACATCATTATCGGGATTAAAACGAATGGTGCACTGTAATCTTAATTTACGAGTGTTTATCTTCACCTGAATTTATTTTCGCTCGGCTGGTTTTCCTCTGAGGTAGAAGAACGATGTTCAAAAATTTACTTTTAATTACTTTAACTATGCTGGAGATCTTTGAGCGATATATTGATAAAATCGTTAATATACACCATATTATTCGCTCGGAAGGATACGTATGGACATACATACATCACATGGAATGCGTATATATTTTAGCATACAAAAGAAAATTTAAAGTTTTACGTATCCATTGATATTGCAAACAATCCAGCATCAATTTATTCATTAGAATCAAGAAAATTATCTAATTAATATTAAATCCATGGTCTGTAAGTACAGTCTTCAGCCCGAAGGCTCGTTGGAACCTCATCCCTCCATCATAAGCATCGAAGAGCTTTGGAGAGGTAGATGAGGCGATTAGGCAAAATAAGGAATGAGGTAATTTTCCATTACTTTCCTTACTGAGACAGAATGCTATAAGCGGGATAAGTCCACGTTAAGTGAAGCACAATGACTCTACAAGTGACACCTTTCATAGGATTCAAAAAGTCCTTGATCAGTGTCGCTATTCGGCATCACTCATAACTTACATGTTATAACAGCCATGAAAAAACTGAGACAATAGTAAACGAAATATACATTTTTGTCTATCCTGTACCAAGAAACAAGTGAAAAATATTCCATTCATCAGGACATGGTAGCAGGACCAAATCCGAGGTAAATATGTCAAATTAATATTTATCGATAACGATTCGAATAAGGCAACGTTGATAAGCAAAAACATTAACATGGAGCAGTCGAGCAATGTATTAGAAAGGGATAAATTATATATTCGGTTAACAAAATCGAGAGAGATTCCAAAAGATATTAGGAACTAAATTTTTGCGGAAAACGGAAGAATATGAAAGTACATAAGAAATGTAATGGCAGAGAAAAGGCGCAAGAACGAGATATTTTTAGGAAATTTAGTTAACCTCTTCTGTTACAAATTACTGAACACGTTTCAAGTTCACGCATGCCCATTTTCACCCAACGACTTCGTAACATGGTATCCAATTTTTACTGCATAACGAATGAAGCAATCGCCGTCGAGTTTTCCCTCAGTTTGCGCTTTTTAAGTTCCGCCTCAGCGGATAATAACTCCTTTCTCGTAAAAAAAAGCTTTCTCGACAGGAATCTTCCGCCGCTTCCTCAAGAACCCAACGACTGACTCATTTTTTGGTCAAAAGCTACCAAATACGACGAATACCGAAAACTTTTACCGTCCGATTCCTCCAAGTCTTCCAAAATTCACGGAAGGCGAGCGGTATGAGGGATATCTCCCTTTCTTTTCTCTCCAAAGAGGCCATTGTGGAGCCGGAGTCGCCTTCCGTCGCAGCAGCATAAGGACTTCTATGAGGGTCCAGCCATAAGGAGCATCCATAATGGGAAGGATATATAAAAGAGGAAGTCTGTCTGGGCAAGGGATAGGAAACGGTGCGGCCGTAAGGGGAGCGGGACTTCCGGGTGCGATTCCCCCCGCCGATATTCCCTCTAATTCTCCCTCCTCTAATTCTCTCCTTGGCTTCCACGCATAAGGAGATATTCCGGCAGAAAGAGTGGGAGATGCACACCGTGGCGCCGGTTTTGATGCTTACTCACGGAGGGGGAAGGGCTCCGCCGCCGTCGCGTCCTACCCCCCCGCGAAGCGTCCGCGGAAGACCTTTCTTTTTCTACGTCAAATTCCGGGAACCGCATGGATGCCGCCGGTGGGAGCCGCAGAGCCCATCCAACAGCGGCAGACAAATGGAGGGAATGTTATTACTCCGTGGGCGGTGTGTGCGTTACCCACACCAGCAGATAACCCTTTTGCACCGTACGTTCTTCCGCTCTCTCCCGCTTCCTACTCTTTCGTCCAAGGGATTTGCTCTTATTGGCTACGTCGTAGTCGTCCCTTTTTCTGTTGGGAAAAAGAAAAGTCGTTCATTATATCGTGGCGGAAAATTTTTTGATGCGTTCTACGCTCACTTTGTTCGGCACACATGATAAACTCTCATTGCCTCGGAATCTTTCGGAAGTTGCGTTGCACTTTATTACTCTTTCTCTCATTGGCCTGTTCTTTATTGCTCTTTCTCTCGGCGTGCGCCTTACCCACTTCGGCCTCCCGCTCTCCGAACCCATATCTCCAAATTATCCACCCCCCAGACTCACCTTTATTGGGTTTTGGGTTTGGTGGTTGTAGGGGAAGCTGCTGGAAGGGTGGAGTTTTGTAACACGTTGCCACGTGGAAAGGTTCGACTTTAGTACTCTACGTAGAGTTTTTCTCTCTCTTTCCCTCTCGTTGGTTCTTCTTACTTTCTCGACCGCATCTTTGAAGATTGGGATACATTGAGCAACACCAAGTTTGAGATCCATCCCAAAAATAGTTCTTGGGAGTAAATAATTATTATTTTATACTATTACTTTATTTAAACGTAAAGAATAAAGATTACATTGAGGTAACTGTGTTTAAAATTATGTAATTATTTCATAAATGTTTAAAGGTTTATAGTATAAACTTTATACACCATTTTACGTTGCCCCAGCCTATTTTCACCTTCTTTGAATAATTATCTCTAGCATAATTTACCTGCATAATCATCTTCTATATTATGTCTGTGGACTCCAAACTTTTGGCAGAATTTCAGTGACAGAGTATTCTCTTGCGAACGACATCTACTAACCGTCGCTTTTTCTTCGACAGAGAAAAGTAACCCCTTAGTAAGAATGTGTGTCCTCCGTGACTTCCCGGAAGAATAATAAAATAATACTGTTTTATTGCCTCTAAATAATTTATGTAACAATTCACGATGATTGCCCATGCTACAAACCCGAGAATTATACAGAGCTGAAGCCCATTAATCGCATCTCTGAAGCCAAAAAGAAGAGCCCACATGGGAAAACTATCTGCGCTATAATACAGCCAATAAAAGGTCAAAGCAATCCATCTCTCTATCCTTTCCCCATTCTTTATCTTCTTTTCCTTTGCTCCCTCACCTTTACTTTCCTTCTTTCATCTCCACCTTCTCTCCCAAACTTTCCTCCGCTTCCGTTCTCCTCGGAATCCTTTCCATTTTTAGTTCCCGTAAAGAGGATTAAAGGGCGGGAGAGAATGAGAAACCCGGCAGTGATGCAGCATTGCTCGGGATAAGCCTCGCCTTTCCGTAATTTACCGCACCCTTACATTCGGTCTTATTATTGCGCTCTTTTCATTTTTCTTGGAGATGAGCAAGATATAGTAGAGGAAACCTGGAGAAAATTATATTTCCCCATTCCAGTCTCGGGACGTAGAGAGACGCGCCTTTTTAATCTTTTTCATTATACTTCCTCTCTGATGAAAAATAATCCGTTCTAATATCTAGAGGGGAATTAACCGCCGCAATATTCTGGTTTCCTTCCCTCTCGAATGGGAAGGCATTTTTAATCACGCTTTATTTCCGATTCAAATTAAGATTCTCATTTTTTGTTTTTCCATCGTGCCGCGAGTATCCTCTAACGTTGTGAATTTGATAATGAGGAAATGTTTCATGGCGGAGCTCATTACTTGCTCGAGAACGGGAACTCTTAGTCCGCTGCATTTTTACCGTTATCATTATGTTATCGTTATAAAACTTTTTGATTGAGACCGTGCAATAATAATTATTGTTATTTCTATAATGGAAACAGTAAGATTCCAATTACATCCATTTTAATTTTATCACGAACAGAAACAACCATTCCCTATCCGATTAGCCGGGACTCGAGCACGGGATCTGTAATATTACTTTTCCAATAATGACAATTTCTTCTGAACAAAAAGATCAGTTACCTCTTTGATAAAGGTTAAATTTCAGTCTTACCTAGTTATTGGAATTGTGCTTATTTTAGTGGCGCTAAATTATTTTAGATTTTTTCTCATATTCGGTGTTTTTAATTTTTCGTAACAGTCCTGTCGGCTAATTTATGCCTGGCCTATTTTTCAGTAATCGCAGTTGCTTGCATCGGCTTAGAATATCGTTTATGGCGAATAAAATTTATTCGAAATAGTCACAATTGATTGAATGTTAAAGCCTAATTCTTTTAGATGATACGAACTCACACGTTGCACATTTAACTGTGGATGTTTATCGCGCTTTCTACGTGACATGTTATATGATTCCTCTAACGAATTAAACCTTATGCGCACTCTATCATCTGCTAAATAATTATTTGCTACTTTTTGGTTTCATTATGCATCTATATTATCGGTTAATTAATACTTGTGAAGGATAAGGTTAAATGTAGCAAAATTTGTATAAATTGGCATTGGCCCGAAAACCAAAGGACCAGATTAAGTGAAAAATGGTATTGAGACTGAAACGCGAAATAAGGTCTTCTACTTTCCAAAAGACGAAAATGTTTGCTTTTATTAATCCAGACGATTTGTGATTTCTTTTCTCGTAAGTTTCTACTCCTGTTTGGACAAATGGAAGCCAATTCATGGTCATAATCCTCAAGACTCGTGGTCGCTTTTTCTTCACAGCACCTCAGCACAACTTCACAATTCAATTCCGCTGCGAAAGAGAGAAATAAAACCCACGCTACAGTGAGTAGCGAGCTTTCTGATTACGGAGACTGAGAGACAGAATTCGTAACAGGCCTGCCAGGAGTAATTTTTAACGAGTGGCAAGTCGCTCGTCAGTTTGCGTGGTAGGTGCCTGAGATGACTGAGAAGTCCAATATTACAGTGGAATGGCATCAAGGAAATGTTTTTAGAAAGGGGTTGTGCGTCAAGGGGAGGAGAAATCGGGAATGGAAAAGGTACGAAAAGGGGGAACTCTGAGAGAGGAGACTGTGACGGTTGGCTGAGTGTGATGGGTTGTTGGGGGATGGGCTTAAGTGTGGTGGTAGTTGCGGGGTTGGTTCGGTAAGAGTTTTGGGCTTTGTTTCCGTAGGGGTTTTCTTCGCTGGTCCTAGATAAAAGGTATAGGTGGGCGGGGCGTCGTGGAGTTGGGAAGGATGAGGTTGATGAATTTGTTGCTGATATGTGTGCGGTAGGATCAAGAGAAAGGGATAGTAAGGTGCTCTTTGAAGCTTGAATGGAATATTAAGCATGTGTGCGGTCTTCATAATTACGGTTCATTTTAGATTCAAAAGATCTTCTCGAGTAGACACATTAATGCATTCCTATGTCACTTGAGTAATCATCCTCGTCTATACTTCCAAAGAAAGGTTTTTTTCATTATGAAAGTGCGGTTCGGGGTAGGTATTTGTGACCCTTAAGTCTATGGGGTTTTTCATAAGCAACTTCATTACAAACAAAAATATTTCGCTTTATTTTCGCGTTTGTTAATTCTAGATTTAAAATAAGAAGTTTTTGATTGAGGAGTGATTATGCATTTGGAAATAATTTAGAAAGGAAAGAAATCAGTCTGTGAAAAGCAATCAGATTCCATTTACGAAAATGACTTTTCGCCAATTGTTGACCTCTTCTCAATAATTATTGGTGATAAGGGAAATTTGTCTGTATCGATGATTTCGTTTTCACTTTCTCCTCTTTTGTCTTTAAAATCTTAAATGTATGATGATTTGAAGATAAAATTCTTGATTATTTTACTTGCAATAGAGAACGCGTCTAATAAATTGATCTTCCAGTTGGGCGATAATGTGCAGGTATTTGGCATGTTTCTCACGTAGTTGTATCGAAATTAAAAATCTTTGGGTAATATTTCTAGGCAGTAACTCGTTAAATTAATACTAATAACATGACCTTTTCAGGACGAGATTGATTGTATTGTGCTGTTTTTGTCAACTGTTCGTATTTTTAACTCATTTCACTTTTCACTCACAAGAATTCTAGTAGGTAGCATTGGATGCTAAAGGTTTATAAATTAACTAAACTCAAATTACAGCTTGTCGCATACCCTGACTGTAAGTGCTTTTATTCATTCCACACTGGACGTGTTCCAAAATTTTAGCTGCAGGACTGCTCCCTTTTGGGGGAGAATTCCTGTCAAAAAAACCAAATTCTTTTACGCGTAGTTATTTCCCCCCAGCGAATAAAAAGCGTCGAGCAATTCGAAAAATGTATTCTTTTCCGAAGGATTTTTAAAGCAATGACTTCCCCAATTGTAAATCCCCCATCGGGGAATTTTCCGATATATTATACAGTAAAATCTGATAATGGTTCCTTCTTTCTTCGCCAACCAATTCCCCCGAAGAGGGGAAACGGCAGCTTAAGAAAAGGGAAACTCCAATCGATGGCACATCGTGGCGGAAATCCCCCACCCACAGTGCACTCGTTCAAAAGAACTCGGTTACTAGGAACGACGCCATGTATATCAACGAGAGACATTAGCTGGAGAAATAATTCGCGGAAACTTTCAATTCGGTTTTCAGCGGAACGGAAAGTTTCCAATTTTTCACATCGAATTCTATTTCCAGGATGTATCTTCCCTCCCCTCGTTGTGTCGAGCAAACGTGGCCGGAATGCGCCAAGACGTTCTCACAGGTAGGGTGGGGGTTATTATTATTATTGTATGGATATGGGGAATACGCACGACTTAAGGAAAAGTGCCGCATCTGCGCTTTCCCGTTCCCCTTTGTCTTTCGACCGCGTCTTTTCGACTACGTGGTGCTCTACTTACCTTTGTCTCATCACGCACTATGTTCCCCACTTCAATCCTCTCCACGTTTCCGTCCCTTGCCTGCCAATCATGTCCGCAACATCTTCCTCCCTCCTACACGTGCTTTTATTCCTCTCTGTATTCTATTACCATTCTTCCCCCCACTCCCCGTTCCATTTTTCAATTCTTCCACCTCCCCTAAAGTGTGTTTTGCTTTGTGTTCCTTGATCGAATTCTGCGTTCTCTGACTCTCGCCATGCTTTCATTTACGGTCCTGTTTACGTGCTCCGATTGTGTTCGTTAGCTCCTTCCACTAGCTATTTACTCACAGGATTAGTTCGAGTAATTTTACATTTATTGGAACTTAAACCAGGAATTTGAACTTATTCATTTTAGGTGTAATTTGATTACTTTAAAGAAAAATTCCAGCCGATTCTTTCAGTGCTGGATGGGTGGTTTCTTGACCCAATCTCGTGTCTTGTATGTGAAACCCATTTTATTAAGTCTAAATCGATGACTGATTTTGCTTATATGTGCATACTTGTTAAGTGTAATGGCGAATTTCAATTAAAATGAATACAGTGGTTCCTCGACTCCTATAAACTTATCTCTCCATTTTGACATCTAGATACGAACTGAATTTCGAGATAAGAACCGGAAAAACAAAAAAGATAGAATAGAAAATAGTTTCTTTCTGAGATAGGAAATTTTCGAGTTACAAACTTCTACATTTATTTGAATTTAAGATTTTAATCGTGTTATTATGAAATGTAAAAGTTCCAATGCTTTAAGTGAAGTGGATTTAACAAGGATAGTGCCGTCAGAGTTCCGGGTGCCAACAATAATTTGTCGCTTGCCTTTTTGGCCACTCGTGCCATAGTTCCGTCTCCCCGGCCACAGATTTATAAGGAGTGTACTTTACCACGTGTTTCTAATGCAGTTTAATTTTGTTAATCACTTTCATTATATTCAGGCACCTTTTAATTTTACGATGTTCAACATCCTCATTTATTAAGTTTATTTTTGTCTTTCTTCTCTGTCCCTTCCCTTGTGGTTTCCTGCATTCATGCATTATCTACATTTGCTACTCTTTCCTTTTCCGTTCCATCTTTCCCTCTCCATTTTTTGCCCCTGATTTCCCCTCATCCTTCCCCCTTATCTCCCCTTCAAACATTTCTTCCTGCCTCCTCCTTCTCTTATCTTCCCATTCCTTCCCTTTTCCTTTATCTCTCTCTCTCTCTCCCTTCTCCGTCATCTCTTCATCTCACTTCAACTACCGTTTCTTATATTCTGTTATTTCATCATGTCCGTTCGGATCACGCGTGACGGCAGGCGGGGGATAGGTGTGGAAGCAAGCGGAGTTCGAGGGGGCGCATGGGTGGTGGGGGCGTTCGGTAGCGGAGGCGTAGAGGAGAGAATTCGGCACTTTGACATTACGGTCACGCACGCCAGAATGTTGGGTTCTGAGTTAAAGCAAGCAGGGAGGGGGAGGGTTATGGGGTTGAAGAAAAGAGGGCAAAGAAAGAGGAGAGAAACAGAGGAGATGTGCTATTGTAGACGTGAGGGATGTGTGCATATTTGCGCCGTTAGGGAAGGCGGTTAGCGACGCACTGTATGACTTTTACAGCCTTTCTCCTCGGAGCTTGATTTTACCAGTCGTGGCCGGAAGTTCGCGTGTGTTTAAAAGTATTTTCGTGCGAGGAATATCTTTCTCATTGGCGGGCACGCACGGGATAACAAGAAAGCCGACCATGAATTAGGCGAAGTTTTGTTAGCAAAATGCCCGCGAGTGGAATGGAGATAAACTATAGAAATGAAATTCCCGGGTTTTAATTACAGGAAAAACAGTTGCTGGTTTTCCGGAGCTCTTTTTCTCGAGCGATATTTTTGGTGCAAGGTTACCGTGCCGTTCAAACCATTCTGATTTTATGGGAGACGGCTCTTTTTTAGTTATATTTTGCGTTTCTTTACTTATTGCCGTTACATTTCCCCTGAATAAGTTCGTGTTCGTAAATTCGGAAATATATTTGTCATCTTTAAGGGGGAACTTATTCTAAATTAGACTTGAATTTTATGTCTATTCATATAGTTTTATCATATGCGTTCTCTATGATGAACTTCGATGTGGAATCGTCTTTTTCGAATAACATGCCTAAGATAGATATATACACCCTTTATTGGCGAGGTCAGACCCATGTGGGGCTCTGCTCCACCTAACCTCGTATGTAATTGTGATATGTACAAAATATGATTATAACTGAAAAAAAGAATGCTCTGTGGGAAAAAATCTTTGCAACTGAAGGTTGACAAAAAAAACCTACGTTTCAGGAAAACAACCACAGAGAAGGGGGGTGAAAAAAACAGCGAGAACACAATAAGTGCATATAAGGACAATATATCATACTATAAATTTAAGGTAATCAATAATGAGAACAGTAAGCTCATATATGCTTTCGGGGAAACATTTGCGTTTATTAAAATGTAATATAGATGATTTAAAGTCGCTTTTACATTGTTATTACGTTGCAGGTAGGTTCACGGATCTGTCTTTTTACAGTGTACATTTAAAAACGGTCATGCAAATTAAAATGGATAAGGATCAATGTAACGATCAAAAAGCAAATGTCACAGCATTATCACTATAAATATACAAGAAAGCTAAATCTGGCTACTATAACTGCATTTTCTAGACGAAATAACAGGCTAAAGTCATTCTATAATACTTCTAATGTTTGAATACCTACTTTACGTTTCGTATTTGAAGTTATTGATGTCCCTCACTTTACCGCTCGTGATAAAGAATAATACTTCAACATATAGCTTTCCAGAAAGTATTGCGTTCCGGCTTCAATTATGGATGGGGGCTTACGTGGGAAATTGGCTTACCTGTCAAAGCTCTAATATTATTGCTATTACTACTACGTATTGCGTTCGATATTACTTACATGCATTTAATTCTTAGCAGTCACAAAGAAATCTGCCTTTGGTAAGTGTTTGCGAGGCAAAGTTACGCACGCAAGTCACGAGAATCCTCGGACAGGAAATAGTCGTAAGCTACGGATGGAATGAATGCGCGTAATAGCACCACCACATCATAATTATATCCAGGGGACGCATTCTCCTTCGACGTTCTGCAGCAAGCTAAGTGAAATCCTCGGTAGCATTCCATGTTCCTCTTCGGTAGGAATTCATTTCGAATGTGCTTTTGAATGTCTAAGCCATTCTTCATCCTCTCCTTTCCTTACCCCAGCATTATCCCTTTTCGACGTAACCCGGAGCCCCTCGACTCAAATCCTACGTCTTCATGCCACGCCTCCCAAAGTGCCTTCCCATCTTTCTCCGGCCCCTCCCTGACCCCGTACCCATAACTACAACTTTCCCACCACTTCGGATCTCGTGCCCATATTCCTCTAGCACTTTCCATTCTCTTTCCACCCAGTTGATCAAATATTTTCCCGAACCCCCGCGCATTCCGTCCGTTCTCCAAGTTTTCCGCAATGATGCGTCTTCCGCACATTCCCATTATCCTAGAAAGATAAGGTTTCGCTTTTGCTAAGGTCCTGAGTACCGATCTCGTTATAAACTTCGGCTGTTGTCGTTTCAACCTTTTGGCTCATTTCAGTTGTGTTCCGGTGCTATTAATTCGGTTCGAAAGTGAAAGTTATGAAGGTTTCGTGACCTGGCGGAGTGGTCGTGCATCTGCATGTCTCTCCGCAACTTTTGCGGATGACTTCGCGGACTTATAATAAAGTTCTGTTGTTTATTACCATAGAAGGTGAGTGGATCATAAAGTTTAGGAATTATTTGTTTCTCAACTTCGCTCAATTCATAAGTATTATACAATGCATGATAATAATACAACGTAAAATAATATGATGTAAGTCTATCTTCTGTTTTCGCATAGGTATTTGCGATTACTTCATATTTAAAGCATAAAGAGCTACAATTACAATAAAACGTAAAGGCTGAGTCAGGTTTTCTATTCTTACATTTCTTCATAATCAGACAGTATTTACTCCTAGAAACGTTGTCAAATGGCTGTAAAAGCAGAGCTTCGACAACTGAAGTAATTTGCTCATGGTTCCCCTGTGGGAATTGAACCCGGACGCGCTTTCACCAAAGACAAACGCAATAACTTTATGACTAAACATGGCCACAGGCGTAGCCAGGGTTTTTCAATGGAGGGTATGTTTGGAGCCATGGAGTAAACACTGTATTGCCAATCCAGGGGCAGAAATGCTTCCGCTGAGAATCCATTGAAAATATAAACTTATTTATTTTAACATGTATACCCTGCGATTCTCCAGCAGTGTTTTGTGTGGCATAATAGCGAGAGGCCATCCTCTGGCATGCCTCTGTTTATTGTTGGCTCTATTCTCAAGAGAAGGGGTTTGAACCCCCAAAACCACCCCCTTGGCTTCCTCTCTGACAATGGCTCTTGCTTTTGTTTAAATTTTAATCAGGTAACTTTTTTATTCATCAGAAATAATAATTTCTATAGCTGCAATTATTCGGAATAATGTAACACCTTATTTATTAATATCTTTGTGGAACCTGGACTTTTAAATCATCGATAACCTGATCATATGGTATGAATATACATATCTATAAATATGTGACCCAACATGGCCTCAAATTTTAGTTATGTGGAGTCGAGGACAGCGGCGGATATCACCAATGTACCATGTTTGAAACTAGGGTTCTTAGCATTATCAGTTTAGGACGTAAATACTCGTAAATGTATGTACAACCGAGGCCGGTTGACCTATCTATTTAGCCGCCCTCAAAACGTTCCGAACCAAGGTGAACATCGATAAATAACTAAGCGACAGTTAATCTCCCGGAACGTTTCTTGGCCCATTTAACCTTTTCTTTACACCTTAGCGGCATCTTTCATTCGAATAGGAATGTTTTTTTCATGCCCATCATCACTCTCCCCATATATCTCATCCCGGAAGAGTCCGTCACTCACCCTCGCTCATTTTTCCCTTCCGCCGCAAGGGTGTCCCTCCCACGTATGAGTTGCTCAGTCAGGTAGACTCTTTTTCCGCCTCGGTCATCGCCCGGGGACTTTGGGTCCCCACACGTTCCGCGTAACTGCCGATAGCCTCCGGAGAAGGCTTCGGGGACGAAGGGCACGATCCGGGAGTGGTCGTGGGCGAAGAAGGTAGGCCGGGGTGCTAACGGTAACGAACTTAGGGAACGGAATGAGGAAAGATCTCGCTATCCTTCTCCAGCCACCTACCCATCTCACCAAGTCCATCACTCCTCCCACAAATGACGCCCTCGAGTCTTTTCCTCCACCCATCCCCGTGGAGTTCCACCACTTCCACGACTTTACCCACGCCCCGATATCCTACGGAACTAAACTTCCGAGCAAGGCAGTCGCAGCGCGGAGGACTCTTAATTCCGTTTCTATCGTGGGATGCTTCCCTAACGGTTACCGCGATATTTCTAGGCGAGAGCTTCGAGGATGTTTTCCTCTCCGCTTGCACGCTTCGTTTGATCCATTAATTTCACGGCTTTCGGCTTTGAAAAATATAAACAGGTCTAGACCAGCCCATAAGCTACGATTTATATTGCGCTTTAACAATAGAGGGCGGTGCTGAATTGGAGATAAATTGATTTCCGCTTTTACCCTCCGTTGTATGTGTGGGGGCGAGTGAGAGAGAGTGAGATAAAAGTGAAAGGTATTTCAAGTATGGGCAGAATAAGTTCGTCCAGACGCGACCGTAAACTGCAGTAAATGCAGTACTTTATGGAGGAATAGGCTTGTAGATGGGTTCCCATGTTAGTTTATTTGACCACCCTTGATGTCATCTAGTAGTTATGTTTATCGAGCTAAGGTGAATGGAATGGAAGAGATGTAACAACGTCTTATTACAAACGCAACCGTAAAATAATTACCGCGCGTAAATAATTACCGCACACCGGAGAATAATTACAGCGTAACGTAAGCGGGGAACCTCAGAATCCTCAAAAGATTTTCATTTTATTTCTCCTGTATATCCAGGAGGGGCATGAAGACGTGGCAACATGGCGTTAGTTAAAGAGATGCAAAGTGTTAAGTGGAAGGTGAAAGATAAGAGACGTGAAATCCTTTATTATGATTTCAAGACTGTGTTACAGAGCGTGTTACTAAACTGCAAAGTATTAGACGATTAAATTAGTAGTTAATACGCCACTTTGTATTTCAATTTTTGATCACAAATGTAGCGGAATTGCATTATTTAAAGGATTGATTGAGAAACGCACTCGCTGATGGGCATTTGTCACTCCCATACGTAGGTAAATACTTCCCATCGCTCCTGAAATTTCCATAGAGAAATAACTCGCGGTATCATTCGTAGGATTAAAGTCCGAAATTCCAATTTCGTTCGTCTATGCGGGGGATGATTCAAAATTTTCTTGCTCGCCTCATTCAAACACGCCGAGTAATTCAATTTGAAGAGCTCATCTTGTTTGGTTTTGTAATTAAGAGCGCTCTCCATCCCCCTTTCTCTCTTTACAGAAAAAAGGGCAGACCACTGGCGAATATATTTAATTCCAGTTATCCCGTCACGGGAAACAAAACAAGATCTCTTCCCGAACTGCTCCAAACAGCGGTGTTATTTACGAGGGTTTTTGTTGGAGCGGCGTAAATATCGAGCAGAACGCGCGGCTCCCTCAGACAGCAGCGGAAAACAACTCGGGATATCCAGACACGGTCGTTTATGGGGTTGTGGAGTTGGGAATAATTGGGAGGAGCGGCATATAGGTGTAGCGGGTTAAAAACACGGAGGAAATCGCGGGAGTTTGCTGAGGAAGGGAGATAAGGAGCGCGAGAGAGAGGAAAGGTTAGCCTCATTTGCCCTGGAATAAGGAAGACTGCAGAAGACGTTGTCGCGAACTGGGACTCATTTGCCGCTCTCCACGGGTCTAATGGAAGAGTTTCCCTTTTTCAGACCGTTTTCCCGTAGAATTCGCGGAAGTATTCTATGTGGTCGTACAGTAGCATCCTTTAAAAAAATCTCGATCTCAGAGAAAAATTTTCTCTGGACGTATCTCATAAAATGATTCGAATTAGCGCAATTCCAGAATTTTGACATGATTTTTTAAACTTGTCCACCTTTGACTTTGACCAACAATGCTTGAAGTGTATGTGCTTGGCGAAATACTTTAAGATAAAAAAGAAGTGACTAATAAGTAAGAGTAATTAAAGCTTTACTGAGTACATCTTAACCGTAGCTAATTGTCTAAACGCAAAATATATTTCTGCATTAGGGAAATATCTCTTGAAGTATCACTAGACCAGCTCCATTCCCTTCACTATCAACTTTCCTCACGTAATATGAATTGCGTACATTAAATTTATACTCGCCTTTCGAAGCAACCGTTCTTGTGTGACAGGGTTAAATGTAACATAGGTATTGCATCTCAAATTCGCTCCGAATAAAGGCGTTTGTAATTATGTATATTTCTTCGAAGTTACCGCGACATATTTTTTATTCTCATTGACTGTTATCGTGAAAAATAAATTCAAAGGCTTTTGGATTCGTCGTCGCACTTTGTCAATCATTTTTACTACATATCTTGTTAGTATAGAAAATAATCATTAGACTTATCTCCTTAATTGATGAGTGATAATCCTAGCTAGGAAAAGTTGAGCTCTTGTCTCTCCAGACGCTTACTTGTTGCAAGGAGTTGGAGAAAAGATTCGAGGGGAAACCGAAGACTGACGCAACTATGCATCGGAGAAATGAGAAATAGCGAGAGAGGATATGGAGTTCGGAGGAAGACCGCCTCCCATTGCCCGCAGACTTCTTTTCCCTCTTCCACTATCGGATACTGTCCGCTGACTTATGGCTCCTTGAGGCTGGCTAATGAGCTAGGAGATTAGTACGACTCCGCCTCGAGAAAGGGAAACCAGCGGGACCGCAATATCGCCAGAGGCTAGAGTCCCGGACAGCGCAAGGATGTTTGGGGGTTGCGACTTTCTCATGGGGTGGAGACGTGTCCCACGTGGGGCGGATAGAAATTCGAAGAAACGAGTTTGGTTGCCGTTGACGATGTTGAGGGGTAAACGAGGCGAGGGGGTGGGCTCAGTTGTAAATGGAGGGAATTTCGGGTGGGCGGTTTCGTGCAAGGAATTCCCTTTCATGCCGATAATTGACCTGCGATTACTCCAGATCAACCGAGGGAATCGCCGGTGCGGTCGAAGGGAAGTTTTCTCCCGGAAAATTAACCGTGTTGGTGGGTTTCAGAGGAAACAGTTTTCGTTTCTTTATCTTTTTCTCCAATCCTTTTGCCAATTATGGAGGAACTTTGTTTTAATCGTCTTTTTAGTACGTAGGCGGTTGGCATGTTTCGCTCGAATTTTATGAAAAGTCAACACGGAGATGGAGTGGTTGGTCGAAATTGAGATTTTTCACGGTGGTCTCTTGCTATTTGAGGGTAATTATTTTTCTTACTTTGGCTGCTATAAGGAGTAAGATTAGGTAACTTGTTTTCTCTCTTGGTTTATTTCTGTTTGAGTATTTGGCAGGAAAATAAGAACTTTGTAATGATATTTTATTCCGCAAATAGGTTTAAAAAAAGCGTGCTATTATTTAATACCGTGTAAAAAAAAACTCGAGGGAAAACATTTTTGCACTTGATCAAATGATTTCAAGCTTAGTAATTTCCGAGCCAGCGTTCCCAAGTGAATTTATGTATTTCTGTGAACCAGAGCAATTACAGTTATTATGGTATAGCACGGTTATTATGGTAATTAATTAAATTCAGCATATTTTCCTTATTTAAATCACACTTGCTTTCCTGGAATCATTTCAGAGGCGGTGTATGTCTTTCAAATGTACTTTTTATTCTCGCAACATTTATGGGAAAGCAACTTGTAGTAAGCATGTGATAACTGTGTCAATTAGCAACCTAAATCCAACGGTACAATTAAGACTCTTATTGTATATAATCCATTAAAAGTGAATTTCCAGGAACGAATTTTCATTGTGCCGAAACCCTCATCAAATGTAGTCAGTAAACAACGCATTACCCTCACATCTATGCTTTTTTTGTTTATTACGTTATTAAATTTTATAGAAACTCTTTCATAAGCTAATACGCGCAGCTTGTTTCATCTTTTGCATAAAAAACATCGAAAATGTTCAGAGGCAAAACAATTATTCGAAAAATATTGGTTCAACAAACAAATTCGTTTTAAAAAATTCAATTGAAATTGAATGCTACCTCTTAATTGCTTTTGCAAAATATTCGTCAGCATCCTTTTTTATCAAAACAAACGAAAATTTGAAATGTATCAATCTCCATGACAATATTTAAGTGTGTTATTTTTATCGCAAATGGCGCTCGGGAAAATAAGAAATTATTTTGATATAATTTTACAGCAGCGAGATTTCATATCCTGTTTTCATATTAAATTAATCTTCAGCGAATGATATACGAACGTTATTTTCCTGCTACTATCCCATCAAAGATGGAGAAAAGAATTCATTAAGTTAAATTCTTTAATTCTGGTCCTTTTTTATCTAAATCATACCGATTCAAAAGATTTGTTCAAGGTCAATGATAGAGGTTCATAGTGATAAGGTGGGGAGGAAAAATAAATCATGTGCTTTGAATCAGGGAACATTTAATATCCGAGTGAGTTCATGCGAGTCACTCGTACTTGAAAAACCACTGACGGTTTAACACAAATCCCTGTTAATCCTCACTATATTCTAGAAATTAAAGAGAAAAGGCAGAAAATAAAGCGTGTATGTGGCCTTTGTGAATTAGAAAATGAGGCGAATGTAGTCCATTTATTAAATCAATGAAATAGATATGTGAACGGTAAAAAAGCTATACAAAAGCAGAGAATATAGATAAATGAGTAAATGCGATTTCCTCATCAAAGTTAATGTTTGGGAAAACAGAGGTGAAGAATGAAGATTGAAGGGACGAGAAATGAAAGGAAGAAAGGAATCTATCTTGCTTGCAACTCAAACATTATGAGATGATTTAGAAAAGGAGACCTTTGACTTATTTGGGTGAATTTAAAACACTTATTTGTAAAACTGTTATTTTTAGGATCGTTTCAACGAACTTGCTGTTATTTTATCAAAAGTATAGTTGAATTTCCCGCTGAAACTGGCAAAACGTTGGCAAAATAGCACAAAGGATGATAAATTATGTTACGTTTGTTTTAAAAAATGAATACGATCACCCACTATGAAGATGTGTCTAATCTAATCCATAATCTCTCGTTTTTATCGACTGTAAGGCATGTTTTGCTTTTCAATAAAGCTTCATATATACATAAGTATTTTGTATTCAGGTCCGGTATCCATTTAAAGCGCATCACGTACGGCGATATTATCTTTCGTCATCAGTGGCTATGATTATGATCCATTGTTTTCCTTTTGTGAGCGTTAGTCGTTTCTACACTTAATCTATCTCAGGTAGAAAGCGTCAGCAATGGCTGTGCAGATCCAAATTTGAAAACCGCTCCGTTATTCATTTTCTCAACACAGAATACTCCTAAAAAGTATTTGAACAATAGCGACAGCATTGCACTTAATAGCAGAGAAAGCGATATCTTTTCCTCAATGGACGATTTGTCGAGAAAGGAAATTTTGATTGGATACTAACAAATGTGTTTTTAACATACGGACCAACTTCTAAGAGAGTTGGGTGCACGTTAGCTCCTGATCATCGAAGCAGAATATTTTCCCGGTGGAGAAGATGTCGGAAGTGGAGGCAGTTGAGAAGGGTGTGTGAAAGAGTCGAGATATTTTGAGTGAGAGAACCCTCCTCTATGCAAACACGGGTATCCCTTTCTATTGGGCGTTCAAGGGAGGTTCACGAGTCGGTGGACACTCGCCTGTCCCATTGCCTTTTGGACACTTTTCCACCCAGTTCTTCTTTTCGGGATTCCCATCTCTTCGCCCAATTTTCCCTCCTTTTCCACTCCAAATTTTCCCAATTGGTGCCGGTTATAAATCCAATCCCGATCCAATTCTGCTTCCGGTGAAGAAAGCTTCGTGAGTGATGCGAAATATATAGCCTTTCAAATTGTTTCGGAGAGGTTATTTATTCCTACCGCCCCGAAAGAATAAACCGCCGAGTGATCCGAAGTTGAGAGAAGAAAACTACGATATCCGAATGCTAACTGCTCCAGAACATGCGGCGATAGCGCGCGAAAAGAAAGTTATTTTAATGACAGCTTAATGTTTGCCTCGATCGATTTTACCAGACGCATTGATTCGTCTAGGAGGAGGGAAACTGTAGATAAATCCCCCTTCCGGAAATGAGATTCCGCGATCCTTTCCTCGAAAATTATAATGTATTCACCTCCTGATTTATATTCATTGCATTTCTCCGGTGATTATTCAAGATACTCTTCCCCTCGCATGTTTTTTCAGCCCACTCCGATTCATTTTCGTATCGGCCTTTGTGTATTTTCGCAATATTTCTCGGAGCTCTGGATTGATTCGAATCCTACACACATACTACGGAAGAGGATGAACATATTTTCACTTTCGGTACACGGGGAAAGGAGAGCCGGTTTAGGAGGATATGAGCCTGACTACAACGTTCATTCGTCAAGTTGACCTTAGGCACGTTTAATTCTACCCAAGCACTCATCATTGCATGCATTTGTACACATTTTTTCTGTTTCTTGTACTCTACTTTTAGAGGTTTTTCTTCCTAATAATTACCGATTTATTTTTATTCTTTCTCCAAAATAGAAAGATCTTGGCATTTTAATTGTCCTCAGATTAAGAATGAACGACTAAAAATGGATATCTAGGTAATATTTGTGTTTACCTCATAAATGAAGGAAGTCATTTAAACTGGTGGTTACAGTGGGGACCAAGAACTTTAAAATTACATTGCTGAATTTATACTTGTTTTCAATTTTCGTGTTTAATATTTAACTGTATCGCTTATAACCCGTTTCTGTATTTTTTCGAAATAAATTGCCTGTAATAATCGTGCTGTTCTGATACTGCTTGGTATGATTTCTATGTTAATTTTGATTTCTTTTGCTTAACTAATCGTCAGGAAAAACTGTTCAGAAGCTTATACCTAGATGACGAGGATTGTAAAGTAGATATACTGTACAGTAATTGATACCTGCTACAAGAACCTCTGTACAACCTCTGAATTATACTGCTAAAAGATCCATGTCTGCAACACGGGAAAGGAATATATCCTTTAATACCTTTTTCCCGATACGATTGCTCGGAAGAGCTAACCGTTGCTTCTTTTATAAAGCGATGTATTTCATTCCGGATCTTTCCTTTATTCGAGAAGTTGCATCGTCTGAAAAATAAAGAAATTTTCTTCGCGAAAAATGTCTTCATCTTTCTTCATTGTCTTTGGTCGATGCTACTTCGTTTCCCAATCCCTTTCACCCCCGATGTTCTCGGACTTTTCCGAAACTCTCCCTCGAATTCTCCAGAATTCTTATCTTCTTTTTCTTTTCTATTTGTTCACTTTCTCCGTGTCTCGATCGTACTCCCTCATTTTCCGCCATCTCCCACAATTTCCGCTTTTTCTCCGCACTTTCACTCGCCTCATTCTTCTTTCTTTATTCCGTGCTTTCGAATTCCAGTCACCGTCTTCGCAGGCCCATCGCGTGCCGTCTGCCGCGTGCTCTCCCGCCCTTTCTTCTTTTCGCCCGGAATGCGTTGCGAGAATGAAACTTGCATGGCGGATGAGGAGCGTTTGATCGCAGAAAGGGAAGTCGGGTGAATGATAGACGAGATGGAAGTCTCGCACACGTATACGGACGTAAAAAAAATCGTTTTCGCAGATACTGAACGCATTTCGCGAAATGGCAATAAAACAAGTCGGGGCATTGTGAGAGGGAAATCTTGCACGAATCCGTCAGCGGAGTTCCCGTCTACGAATTGCTGGAACTCATATAGCTGCCGTGCACTCTGATGGAGGCGGAAAATCTCGTTTGATGTATTCATGAAAGAGGAATAAGAGAAATACTGTTTCGCGTTTTATACTTCCACATACCGTTTTAAGTTTCCTTTTTTGGTTCTCGTAAGTTGTGGAATCGCACGATATCGTATGTCGGCACGCAAATCGTAGACGGATTATATTTTTCGGACGAGCCAAGAAGAAATATAATAGGTGAAATATGATAACGCTGTCAACTACCTCTTTAGAAGGTAAATATCATTAAAGAAATATTCATGCATGTTTAGGTCGATTTCATTCTATCTGGTACGTAAATTTGTCTTATTAATAGCACATGACGTGGTGTCAAAACATGTCCAATCAAGAATATCTCACTTTTTTTAACTTTTGATAGATTAATTATCTGTCTTTATTGAAAATTATTTAACTATTTGCTAGTATTTGACAGTAATATATGAAGTACTTTCTGGTCGATTACTTTGTATTTTTAATTTAATAAATATGCAAGTAAAGGGTGAGAGATATGTATGATATTTATGCTCAAAAATATTTGCACCTACGAAACATACTTAGGAAATACGGACGTGGAAAAAGTCGGACGGAACCGGTACTCGATCCCGGGTCTTTCGCTTTCCAGGCATCTGAACCATTCAGCTATTTTGCAGGAGGATTAAAACTTTTTTGTTTGGGCGACTTAGTTGGTAATAAATAAGCTAATTTATTCGAAAACTTTTCATAAGGAATTTATCGAATTAATAAATATACTTTTCTGATATGTTTAAGGAATTGACTCGTATTAAATAATATGAAAAAATATTCCACTACCTTTTTCTAAGCCTAGTTTTTTCATCGTCGCCACATACAGATTGCGATAATCCAAATTTAATAATTTAGCGAAATTAGAAATTTTACACGGCTTGGCTGAGATGACCCATTCGTCCATTAATTTCAAGTTTCAAAATACTTTTTCGAAATAATTGACATTTTCAGTTAATTCCTTATAATCGAATCGTTATTTATTTTAATCCGATTTATTTAGTCTGAAGTTGTGATTTTGGTTTACGAAATTAAGTAAATTATGCTAAAATAATCCCTAGTAAACATTATGATAGAGTTTTTAGTTTCTTTCGCGAAATTGCTACCCAAAATAATTTACTCTATATTTACTTTATTAATCTTGGAATGTAATCATAGATAAGCTATTCATTCTTCTTCATTCATATGGGCTATTTCCTTCCTTGATAATGCTAGTAAAGGTTTCGCTTGCGAATGTAATTAATGTTATTCCGGAAACGCAGATTAATCATTCATTTCCTAGAGGCCTAGAATCAAAGTTTTGAGTGCCTTCGCTGTAAGCAAAACCGTAACCTTCAGCACACATCATTGGCTGGGAAGCGGAGAAATATTGTTTCGGGGTGTCCAGGGGAGCGAGCAATAAAAAAATCTCGTCGGGATCCTTGGGAAAACTTACGAAAACACTTCACGGCGAGTGATTTTGGAAAACAATGCACGACCCTCGCCATCCTGAGTAATGAATGTCTTACAGGCCTCTCTGCCTCTGATATTATCCCTCCTTTCTTCTCGGAACTTCGACTCCCTCCACGCACACATTCTTCATGCTGTACTCTCTTCTCAATGGGTCTCCTTTCCCGATTTGGAGCGAGGCATTCCGGAAGGGCCGCTTTTTGTTCCGCGATCAAAAATGGCGCTTTGCCCTCCTAGGCCTCCGAGGCATATTGGCTGTGGTCCAGTAATTTTGCACGAGAACGCCGGTTATAATTCCATCGAGGGAAGCAAACCACGAAATCGTTTTTTGCGCCTCTTTTCATTGTCAAGCATTCGTTCCAATGAATATCGTCGCTATGGTACTGCATGCTCAAATTCACTGTGAATCTTGTAGCGAGATGCAATTGCGTTAACGGAGCACGTTATATTTCTCATTCGTAAGTTATCCACGGAAAGCAAAGGAAGATAATTTTGCTTAATAGGAATTTAAGGGTCCTTACAAGTCAGGCATACCAGAGCTTTCGGAAAAATTTTACGCCACAGGAAAGGGAGTGTTGTAGTGGTAAGGCAGGGAATACATACACTTTTTTCTATTCCTGGATCTTATCCCAACCTAAGCAAGCTAAATAGTTCATTAATATGCAGTGTAAATTCTTACTATATATGATACACTACTTAAGTCAAAAACAGAGCACCTGAGCAAGACAGCTTCACTACTGCTAGTGTATACCAGCATACTGGTGTAGTACACAATAATACCAGTGCTACCTGTTTTCATCTATTTTTAGTTTATTATATTATGTATGCTACTTTTATGTATAATAATATAATTTTAGTATAATTTTTACTACTTCACTATTTTTAGTAGATGATTTCCGTATTCTGTTTTTATACTTTTCCGTATCGCACCGAATTATTGAAAGTAGGTTCGTGTTAATTTCGATAGAAAATATCCGTGCCAAGGAATGTCCAAATTTTGTTCTCAAAAGTAGAACATGCAATTAATGATTAAGTAAAGTGAATTTGGTGAATTAATTTATTTCTGTTACATACAGAACATTACAAATGTATGGTTGATTAGCAGCAAACTACTTTTTCATTTTAACTATTTGTGTCTGAAGTTAACAACTATAACCGACATCTACGTAAGTCTTTTGCGCGGTTATTAAACATACCGTAAAACTGTTTTGCAATACTGATTTTTTGCCTTATTACGGAAAATCTTGTTTATTAAATTTGTTGTAGGTTCTTAATGTTTGCAGAATGCATGCTTTAAAGTGTGTATTTTTATCTTGGAAAATTAGTATCGGTATTAATACACATATAACTGACGTGCAGTTCATTTTCTATTACCTTTAATAATGAACTCTGTCTTTACATCTATCCTCGTGCTTAAATGGCATAATTTTGTGATTGGTTGTTCCGGGGGCCTCGTAATTCGAACACGGGAGACACAGGTGTTTAACAGGACTAAACCAGCGATACATTTGGCCGAGCGATGTTCTGAGGATCTTTAAGTCCTATTCATGTGTACACTCGGTGTGAAGTGGAGCAGATTTTACTGTTGATAGTGAAGAGGGAGCGGTCACCTGATTGCCTTGCGCGAAACTGCGCCAACTAGTGAATGAGATGAGAATTTTGAGGGGTGATTGAGATAGAAACCGCATAAAGGCATCAATAGCTACGCGTCTCGAAAATATCCGTTCATTTCCTTCCTGCTCGTAAATGCATCCTAGTTCACAATCCTACCACAGCGATTTGCAACGCTCAACCATTCCTCTCTATTTTACTTACTTAAGCCTTAAGCCTTACTCTCTCCGAATGTTTCACTGCCTCAGGGCCGGTTCCGACGGAAAGCAAGAGAGGCAGATGCCTCAGGACGTACACTAGAAAGGATGCGGCCTGGATTTGTTTGTGAATAGGCTAGCGCATCTCATTCTCACCCACATGAAACTCGCAGCAAATCGCCCCCTTAGTAGTAACAATAATAATGATAGTAATGCGACTTTGTTAGGGCGAGATTGACACCATCAAGTCTCCTCTTACATCTAACCCTTCATCATGTGAAATTTAAAAGAGATGGCTTGAAAAAAGTGCACAGAAGACAAATAATTTTGGTTTTAAAAATCTAAGTTTGCACTTAGGAAAAAATACACCACAACAGGAGAATACCCACAAGGAGGAGGATGTGAAAACCCTGAGAAACCTACTGAAAGTTACCTAAGCTTTTAGGAAAAGGCTGGTTAAATCACATCTGAAAAGCAAACTAAATGGTATAGATGCATTATATCGTAGACATAACGACTACTGATAATGTTTTTAAAAAATTATGAGAAAAAGAAACCAAATACAAATAGAACGTTCCAAATAGTTCCAAAGAATACATATAGTTCCTAAACCTGTCAGTATCCTGACAGCAATAAAGGTAAAAAGTGCAGAAATAAAATGCATCCTTATTGGGATGAATTAAAATAAATGAGGTAGTTCATGTAATCCAAAAATCGTTAAATACGTACATATCGGGTATCGGGTATTTTCCAAGCTTTATGTATCCGAAGGATGGGAAAACCAGTGTTTATTAGACATCTGGTTGATATCCTGCCACTTTCATTCTACAAAACTTAGTAAATACTTCTTCTGATACTTTTCACAAATAAGTACTCCAGTAATTGAGGCAAAATTGATTATTAAACTAGTCGAAATTAATATAATGGAAGTGTGAATTATAGGTGCACCTCTGATCGTTACGGAGCATGACTGCAGACGACCGTAAGTCTTCAGCCTCAGGACGGTTTTAAGTCATAAACTGGCTCTACACCATCTCCTATCTGGCTACATTTAGCCATCTTTTTTACCTTTACCCTTTTACGAACTCCAGCGGACCTCCCATTTAATTCCCTTATAATAAGCTTATAGATGTCTTCTTTTCCATCTGCCTGTTCACATGTAACCTTTCGAATCCTCTAGATCGACCTTCGTTTGCATTGGTAAAAATGTCGATTCCGTTCTAAAAATACTTAGAATATGATTCTTTCGTAAATGCTTACGAGCTTCCCTTTTCTATTTTAAGTTTCATTAGCTTTTGTCCCAGCGTAATACGCCTACTTTAATGAATGACGGAGGAAAGAGATCGGTTTACGATGTACTGTGGACGATAAAAGACATTGAAACCTTAAAACGCTAAGGTTCGGTCGTTTATTTTCAATCGAAATCTTTCCACTCGAGGGAAAGAATGCTAATCGAATAGGATGAATCAACCTGACTTTTTGTGCTTTTTTATCGGAAGTTTAATTATTTAAAATCGCCTTTTTAGAAGTATTTGCAACTTCCTAAAGAAAAGACATTTAGCAGGTGCTGGGAAAGAGGAAAACTGTTCAAGTAAGTTTCATCCAAAAGATATTGCTTCCAAAGACGCTTCTAAAGACATTTCACCAAAGAGCCAGTTCGCCCACGGACAGACAGATCACCCAGGGAGATAACGCTCAAGACATTTCACCCAAGAGTTATTGAACCCATAGAATGTTTGCAAATGGTATTCTAAAAGCCGTTTAAGTCGGTAGGTCACTGTTTATAAATCATTATAACGAAACAAATAATCATAGATATAAATATCATTAAAATTACCGAGTGCGCAGAGATTATTTCGGAAAATAATGAAGAAGATCTGTAATGATAAATTCATTCAGGGAGTGATTATTTAAATATTAGCACCAAAATCGTTGAACGACACAGATGTCATAATTTCTCGAAGAAATGGAATCCTGTTTCCGCTAAATCCTAGCAGAAAAGACGACGCTTAAGAGTCGAGAATATTCGTGTGTTTTTCCTTGTACTCTGGTGTTTTGCCAAGATATAATTAAAGCAGCGTCTATTTTCTTTGAAAAAAATTAGCTCCGCACTTATTTATCCTGTCGCTGATTTTCGTGGAAATGCGATTGGCAAGTCAACTGTTTATGATAAGAATTAAAATATGCTAGAATCATCAAAATAACGTTTAATTTGGGATGAGTGAGTCTTTTTTTATTTAAAATCCATTGCCATGTTCATAAAGCTGCTTATTTCCCTATCGCGGTTTATTTTAAGGCGGTCATTACTTTCTAGAAAGGCATTCGTTGCTTTAAATTAGAAAGATTGTTTCCGCCAAATGTTGCAATAATATTAAAAACGTTTTCATTCTTCAGGTAATTTATATGTATAATAAGTCTATGGATGATTTTATTGATAATTGCAAATATATTTTTTCCTAACGGACACTAGCTACACTATATAAGCATAAACTTAAATGATATGTTTTCTCTAAATTGTAAAATTTCATGTTGAAAGACTAAAACGTACCCCTCTACATCCATGGAACATCTATTCTTGATGAGTTCCATTGTTAAAGGCAACTGAACCACTCTTCTGCATCATTCCCCATACCTCCACATTCGAAATTTACGATAAATGTAAGATAAAACTCACATAAACGAATATTAATAAAATTACCTCGTCTACCTTATCCATTCTACGAAGGATAGATTCTGTCTTTAGCTAATGAGAGGAATTTCGAAATAAGGCACAGATCCTGTTCCAGCTATCTCAATTAAGAATATTAGAAAGGAAGCTCCATTGGCATCCCTAATTAATCGACCTATTTTTGGGCCAAGAGAGGCATCGGTGGGTTTTATTTCACGGTGCCCCATAAACTACGACCGTCAACACAGAACGCAAGACTCGGGCACAGATGCAAAGAAGATCCGCGAAGAATTCTTTGTCTGAAAGGAATCCCATCTCCTCAGGAAGGCGCTCTCCGAAAAGGAAAATCCCCTTAATCGCAAGCTTTTGCCAGCTAACCGAATAAACTTTGAAAAGATTAAGAAAAGGAGATTTTGAATCAAATGTCCATTTCTTTCCATCAAATCCTCTACGTCTGCTCCCTTCGACGGGGCCGACTTTATCTTTCCTCCTTTATTCAAGTCAATAGTCCTTGAATTCGTATCTTTTCCATTACTACCCATTTCGCAGCCTTTTCGCTCCATTTACCTACTCTTCACTTCTCTCGGGGCTTTTTCTACTCTTTCATTTTCTGGATGTCGATTCCTCCATCGACTCGTCCTTTTTGCGTTCTCGTAGTTCGGCCTCTTATTTCGCCGGCCACTTAAGCGCGGGTCACTGCAGTCCTTTATCCTACCCCATCAATATCCCTTCATTTCTAGTCGGCACTTTAAGACCTCCTTAGTCCATGCTTCCTCAATTTTTCCTCCGATTATATTTTGTCCATCTGCGAGCAAAAGGAGGGAAGAGGTTGAAAGCTAGCAATCAGTGTGAGAGAGGTTAGGACATTTATGTTGCGGCAATGCGTCACATTTTTGCTCGAAGATAAGTGGGTAAGGTCCACTGCGGTGGTCCTCGAACCCCTTTTCAGATCAGCCATGTTTCTATCATTCGAGAATTTTAACACAATTGCTCGCCTCCATTATTCACAGATACCAAGAATTAGGTCCTGCCAAATTTCCTTAACGAATGTGGTGTTTTTTGGTACCGGATGAAGAAAAATGCATCTTTGATTTATTTTCTCTTTGTTTTGTATGTACATATATGCTATAATGTGAAAGCTGCTGAGTGATGTATGTTGCTAAATAATAAGATTCATTTTGGTCACCACTTAATTAGTTCTATAAAGAGTATTACCCATATGGTCATTGTTCTGCACTTGCGTGTACACATTTGTTAGCATTTCTGGCTCATTTAGGAGGGCAAGGGCTAATTACCTCAAGAGCCTCTACCTCATTCTACACACCGAAACGATACTTGCGGGGTATGATAGATTTAAGTGTAGATAGCCTCATTACCTTGCCAGCGATTTTGGCAGCTAGTTGTATCGCGACTGAGTCTCAAACCGGCCATCGGGCTCGGTTCATTACTGAGATATCATGAACCGGCCGCGATGGAGGAATGGTTAGCGTAAAAGCGTAATATTTTTAATTGTGGATGTAAAATCTGTGTCCTAAATTTATACTTATTGAAAACTTGTCTTACATATCAAAGTGTCTCTAAAATTAGATTTATGTGAAGGATTAATCTAATAACTTGGCATAGATTGTGTTCTCGCACGTTTTCATACTGTACCTTTTCGCTGCATCACCATTTTCCTATCTACGTTTTTCGAGTTCGGCTCGGCTTTTACAAAAAAATTACCTGACCGCATTCTTTTTCCCTCTAGTTACTACGCAGTATTTGCAGACTTCGTTGAGAAATCGGAGAAGCCCTGAAAACTTCTTCCATCCGACCACAGCGGATACATTTCTTACAAAATTTTATTTTTCCAGTCACAACTTCCTAGAAATGAACCTACAAGGAAAATGTTCCCGCATTTAATCCTTTATTCTAAGCAGTGCGTAAATCTTAACTTCTTATTCTAAACTTCTCAACAGCGTATAATTCCTCTTCCCTTCACGCTCCTCTTGGCCTTCTTTCGCAGTACCTCATCCTTTTCCCGCTAATTCCGCATCCACTTTTTAGATATGGACTATGGTTCGCCGCGGTAAGAAGTTAATCCGGGGTCGAGAGTTAGACAAGGTGCACCACCCTTCTTAAACTGGGCGGATATTGCGGAGTTTCAACGTCGTAGGGTCATGGGAATGACCAAGGAGTAGTTCGGGGAAGAAATACCCACATCGGCGCCGGATGAGCCCTGTCCCAATCCCTTCTGACCCTGAGGACAGCTTCTTTTATTTTCCGCACCACCCTCAACAATAGCCCACTCTGCTCTCCATTTCCCCAGTTTTAACTCCCCTTCCTCCCCTGCGCCTTCATCCGACCGTAGACTCTTTCTTTAAAATCCGCTTTGCTGTCCCCAAGAGCCGAGTTGCCCAAAAAATACTCTCTTTTCCCCTTCCTCCTATTCTTCCCTGTTCTCTATCCCATCCTCTTTTCATCCTAATCCTCTTCCAGATCCTAAGGAGTAGAAGTCTCCTTCTCGGCCATCGGTAAGGGGTGTTTCTTCTTGCAAATCCAGAAAAATGATAAAAATCGTCGCGAGAGGGTGTTTTGTGCGGAAAGGTGGGCGTGAAGCAGGTCGTTGAGTGGTGGTGAGAGGACTGGCTTGGGATCGGAGGGAATGTGGAATAAGGGAGTCATGGGAGAAAGATGCGGGTATGGAAAAAATAGGGTGCGGGATTAAGGGAAGGACGACAGGAAGGGCCGAAGGGTTAGATAGGGTAAGGACAGAGATTGGTGGCTACGTTAGGTAGCTGACGGAAGGATGATGGTGATATGGGTGTTTAGATTTTCCGGGAGGTGGGGGATATATAATACTTTAGGGTGTTACTGGTATCTGTATTCTGTCCTTTCACAATTTTCGATATCAAGAAAAATGTGTAACGTCGGTTTATTTTTAGTAAATACAAGAAATATTTTCGATTTCCATACCTAAGGTTTTTATCGAATATTTAAATAGGGAAAGATATTTTTTTTATACAATCAAGTCTTTACTCGTAATAGGTTTAATTTATATTATTTTCATGATAATGGGAGGGTAGGAGATAATTTATTTATTAAAATTATAATTTTTTATGAATGAGTAATTCTACAAGTATCGAATTTTCCTAACTTCAATCAATAGAAAGATTGCACAATATTGGAAGGTATTTGTTTGAGTCTATACCTGATACGAAATTTTACAAATAAGAAAATCAAAAGGTAATTCTCCCCAGTAGTCGTCATATTTTATGCAATTTACTTTGAAAAATTAAAGATAGTTAATACTTCCGCGCAAAGTTTTTGCAAAATCGAACTAGAAAATGTATTGCCACTTACCCAATGAATTTGCAGCCTCAATAAAAGAAGCTTTATGGAGTACTTCCTGAGGAATATTTTAATCTTAAGAATAAGCCACGTCGAATATTATTTACCAAACAAATATACAACTCAAAGCTCTGATAGAAAAATACAAAAATACATACATTATTACTTTATTTTACATAAACACGGCTATAACTTTCCGAGCTGCGTTAGATAAGACCTTTGGAACACAAAGATTGTTTTATCATCCAGGCTTCTGAGGGTAAGCGTAAACGTTATTATGAAAAATAATTCTTCTACATCCCTCGAGACCCTTCCTTTTCCTCGAAGGAGGAGCTCCATCGTCTTCGAAGATATTTTCGCAACATGGCAAAGAATAACATCGATCGACATCGTTAAGGGATGAGACGGAGCGGACGTGGTGGGGATGATAAAAGGGGAGTCACTCCCGTTACAAAATCCATCACTAGCACTGATGATAATGAAATTAATTAGCTTAATCGAGAGTAAATACGAACCCCGAGGATCGTGAGGATCCATTTGGAAAGAAGGGCGCTGATTGGCGGAAACAAGACTGCGGAAATAAGGCTGGTAATGAGTTGTGGGAGAGGGGATGGGGTGAAAAAGAAAGTGGTAGGAAGATTTTCGGAAGGGGAAAAGAAGCGAGCCAAGGATGAAATTGGAAAGAGACGAAGATTGAAGTGTGGAAAGAACGGAAGAGAGGATGCTCGCTCGAAGAAAAATGAGATTCTCCGTGAAAATAGAAACCGTGAAGGGATGGATAAATTAAAGATCGTACAGGGTTAGTTAGCTTTATGGAAGTTATGTTTAGACTGAAAATAAATAGAAAGTGAAGAATAATATATGGTGATGTATATCTCGAAACATATGTTAGAATACACGTGTATAATTTTATAAAAATTCTCTATGAGGCTAAATTTGATATATATTGTTTGTCATAATGAATATATGTTAGGTTTTTACCACATATTTAACTGCGGTTTCATATTGATAAATGTGTTTCTTTTGAGGTAAATTCAGCATCATTTGTGAACCCAAAGCATGGTTCTAGTAAAACAGGGAATCGAAGAGGTGTTCATAAAAAGGGAATGGTGTTTTCAAGGGCAGTAAACGTGAACATAGAAAATAAGCACTTTCGAAAAATTTTCGTAACATTTTCTAGTATTTTTCAAATTCACTTGAGCATCAAATATTATTATAATTGTATTATTATATATCATTAGATAAGTTATCATAGAATTACATTGGAAAGGGCATCTAGGATAGATCTCTGTAGGTATTCTGTATTATTTCTAGAATTAATGGTTCTCCCGGATAGCCAAGTGGTCCTGGGTTCGATACCTGGTTTGGTTCTCCGTGCGAAATGACCTCAGCTTCCGAAGCACTTTTAACAATACTACTTCTACTAAAATTATAACTAAGTGAATATGTAGATATATAGAACATTCTGAGATGAGTAAGCAGAATTACTAAAAGAATACTATTAAAATTACTAAACTTATTAGTGAGTGAATATGTAGATTTATGAAACATTCTGAGATAAGTAAGCCGTAATTAAGACTCGTCAAAATGTATACTTTAAGTCAATGGTGATGCGCAAATAAGGAGATAAAACCCTCTTTCACGTCCAATCTATTCTGCTTTCTATTCCAAAATTAATCTTTTAGCTACCATACAAAAAACTGTACTCTCGTGTAAGTGCATTGTATTCCTGGAAAAATCTCGGTGTGTACAATTTCATGGGTCAGTAAGGAAAAAGAAATATTCGACAAGGAAGTAACGAAGCAGGGATGTGAGTAACATTCAGGAGGCAATCTGAAAGATGAAAAATAGAGAGATATGAAAGCTGCTCTGGGAGACAAGACAACGGTAGAGTAAGACGACGCTGTAGCTGTGGAGGAGCTTCCCGGAAATAAAGACGGAGAAAGATGATTGGTGATATATCTGGAGAGGATGATGAGGAAAGAGAGTGCGGCGATGCGTTGAACAGGGAGAAGAAAAGCGGAATTTTCCTTGAAGAACGATTATTAATCGTGTTTGAGGTCAACCTTTAAGGAAGAAGAGTGGTTTATTTCTGCTGTCTTCAGCTGCCCGGTCTCTTTCATGTATGCCCGCAGATTTTCCAAGAAATTGTGCCTAGTAGATGTTATACTCATGTACGATTAGAATAGATGATGATATTATTGCCTATTCAAATAAGCACTTATGAGTGAAACAAAAGTTCTGAAGGTCGAAAGACCCAAGCTTTTTTACCTACGATTTTTCGTTTCAAAGAAATTATGTTCAAATTATACTCCACGTAATTGAAGAACAGATCATATTATTGTTGATAGTTCTTCGACAGATGAGGTCATTTCACTCGTAGGCCCCCACCGAGGATCGTACCCGGGACCGCTTTTCCGAAAGTCGAACGCGTTGCCCACTTCGCTATCCGGAAGCCCTTACCCTAAAAATGTAGCTAAATGCTAAAAGTAACCAATGATTTACGCGAAGAAAGGGGATACTGTGAAGTATTCTATCCGAGGCATAATTAGTTTTTTTACTCCCCCACAAAAGCATTCTTTCTTTCCTTTTTTTCTGTTCTTTTGTTCCTTTTCTCTTACTTTATGACAAGGGTTAAATGGAAGATGGGACTCTTTAGTCCCAATTTCGCCCAATAAAGACGTTTTTATTTATTATTTATTTATTTATTAGCATTCCTTCTGTATTTCTCATTTAAAGTTTCCTCTTAAAAGGCGTACCTAGCAACCCAGGTTCGCTTTTTTGTATTGGGGCTCACTTTGGAAATCATTTAGTCAGTTATTACGACGAAACCAGGAAAGTTGCGTTCCTACAATCTTATAAAGTGAGGTTCTCCGAAAGACAGGCGCAGAACAGCGGACCGCATTAGTTCCTTTGCCCAATTATCTGCAACCAGATCATCGAACAATAATATTTTTCGTTCCGATTCAACGACAAAAACAAATAAAGGTTTGTTCCTTTAGCGTTGAACAGAATCGAAGCGTCCTTTTTACTCCGACAATTGTAATATTATATTTTTCTAAAAGTTCGCTTTGTAAATTCTAACTTTTTAAATTTATATCACATTAATTCAAAAGTAAGAAGAGTATCTAATAACTTCTTAACATATTAATTTCTTCAACTAAAATTGAGAAAAAGTAGCAATAATTGGGAGCCGTAAGTCGGAGCGGAATGAATACAGATTTTTGATTTGCTTGGGTCCAGAAATTTCATTTTTTTCGATTCCGGTTCGGTTTTCATTCCGGGAAAAATAACGTTTTTTCGGTTTCGTTTTTCGGCACGGTTCTGGTCTGCGACCCGCTACTTTACACATTCCTCTTAGTTTCACCCAATTCACTACCCTGATGCTTGAAAAGTGAAGAAGCCAAATATTGGCTTGAATTTAAAATTGGTAGTGCTGCTACCCATTTTAAATTCAAGTACTACACCACTCACCTTTTACACTACTGCACCACTCTGTGCACTCACTTCAAATGTCACAGCAATGAAACTATCAAACCAAGGATTTTTTACGAATTATTATTACTTTAAAATTCAAAAGCGTTCATAATATGCTGCTTACAGAGTCATAGTGGCTATTACAGGAGGTAGAAGCTCGGAAATCCCGTTGTAAACAAGGGCCTAGTTGTAGACCCGAGAAAAATTGAGTGTGGAAAGCGGTGTAGGAATAAAACGCTGGATATCTCCATCTCCGAAACTCCAACTAATTTCCAGCTAATTTCGATTGCTCATATCTATTTCCGTGCTCTGGGGGAACGCAAACATATTGGATGAGATTAAGGACTGAATTCGCTCGGAAAATGTTTTTCAGCGCGTCTAACGTTGGGCACATTTCCTCTAATCGCATTGCTCGAAGTTCAAGAGACAGAAATGAATGACGTGTCGCTCGGAGGAAACAGTCGCGTCGCAGGATATGGAGATGGAATCGAACACAAGGAGGATATCGGCGGCACGCGGACGGATATAAAGAATGCGTGACGGGGCGGAAAAAAGCCAGAAGTGGAGATAGACTGAGATGTTCGGCGGATTGTGTTATGACGAAGTCAACGACGAATATGGAGTCGGAAGAGGGAAGGAGATTCAGGGAAGACGGCTTTAAGAGACTTTTTGCTCCGCAGTTTTGATGGGAATGCGACGCGGGATGACGGGAAACAGGAAGGATATTGGGGGGGAATGAGATCATTGGATCTCACGGGAGAGGGCGATTGTTAGATACTCGTGGGGAATGCTTAAAGGTTTGACGCGTGCGGGAGGCAACAAGAGGAAAAAGAGGGAGTGGAAGGAATTGAAGCGGGGGAGTTACTGAGGGAGTTGAGCATTGCAAAAGGGGGAATGAGGAAAGAATATGAAATGATGGGAGTATGAAATAGTGGGGGAGGGCAGGGAGTTTTGGGGTTGTGAGAAGTATTGGGAATCGTAAAAGAGTTTATAAGACGAAGAAAAATTGAGAGAAAACGCAGAGGAGATGAGAAGATAGAATAGGGAAGGGCTGAGATATAGAATAAGGTGGGAGTTGAGTGGTGGAAATCGAAGCAGAAATTCGGAAGATTGGGAACCGACGGATATTTTAGATGCAGGAAATAGGATCCCGAACGTATTCTATGGCGGAGATGAAGGGAGCGAATAAGATCACGCCTGGCACGTGAAGGGATAATTAGAGATCTGTGAATGGGGACTAAGACGAGGTGGCGGAAGTATTCTGTGTAACCTTTTCAAAATTGTTGCCTTATCACATAAATACCTCAACCCGTAACAAGGTCCCCTACACCGAAGCTGTTTGTAGTTACTCATTTTGAAGTCACGAAAAATGTTTTGAAACTTGGGATAAGAATATCGGTGTATCTTACACTCTCATTTCTGCTGCGAATGAACCCTGTAAGCGGTTTTATCAACTTTTTCATCTCCCTTCCAACTGCTCAGAATCTGATGATAATGTCATTTATTCGACCTATGAATTTAAACGGCAATTATTTTTTGGAAATCTAAATAGCTTTGCTGTGATTAAGAACCCCGAGGTAACGCCACGAGGTTTTATGGAGCCCCCTCGGTAAATATTCATTGAATTTGCAACCATTGTAATGATAAATAGAAGAGCGTTGTTCGATGAAATTGAAATAGTGAAATTTTCTGGTAATGTAATAAATTTATGGAGGGTTCATCATTATATGTACAGATTGGAAAGAAGGATAATTCTCGTTGTACTACCTATGTTTGAATGAAATGTTTGTGAATATTACTAGACGAAAGAAAAATATTCCTATTAATAGACCCCTTTTGCTCGTTTTAAACAGTAAACTGTAAAATTTACACCCTTAAAACTTTCATATGTTCTTTTCTGTGTCATAGTTCCTGAGTTTTGTCATTGAAGCAAAATGATAGTCTTACGTACCTAGATTTTCGCCTCCAAATTTTGCCGCCACAAATTCTTGGTTCGCTTGTGTTGTCGGCTGGGACTGCTTACGAATAGCATTTCAAACACCAAATAGGAAAAGAAAAGAATAATCCAGTCAAAATGGATCCTCGGAAAACATACACCCATATTTAACCCGTACAGATCCGCATTTTCAAAATAATTCAATCTTAGGCTACTTGTGAAGATAAATCCGTTTTAGCTGTTATTACATGGAGGTTATTTCTGAGACTGAAAGTAAAATTCATATCATGGATGTTTTTCACCTGTGAAAAACTGTGTCTGTTTAAGGTCATGACCCCAGAGGCTATTTTGATCCATAATCCCTGCAAGCCCATGTTGTCTTAATGACATCGTATAGATGGTTTTCCGTAGAAATGAAATAAACCAAATGATAGATGTGTAGGGATTCACCTTTCAGCTTCATTCAATCCCAGCATTTGGAATACAATTCTGCATTGCGATCAAATTTTTCCTTAAATTTCCGTCGCAAACGGATTACTTTCAGAGGGGAAAGGAAGAAGAAATTCTTTGATCCACAACTTGTTTAACTCAGATGAGGAGGGGAACGGGTAGCATGAATGCAGGTAATTATAGGATAAAGGGGTGGATAAATGGAGTATTCATAGAAAGAAAGGGGTTGTGATGGAATAGCGAGGGGGAGTTGAGATAATGGGGAAATACTGAAGGCAGGTGATGTTTGGGGTAGGGAAAGAGATTTTATGGGATGGAAATTGTAGGAGTGGCGTAAATAAAAGGAAAAAAGTCGGAGGAATCGAGAAATTAATAGAATTGTCGGAAATCGCGAGGGCTGAAGTGGTATTTAGGATAGACTTCAGCGATCGTGTCGCCGGAAGGGACGAGAGAAGGCGGATCGGGAAGAAAGAACCTTTCTCCTTTTCAATTCTTAACTTCATTAAAGATGTTTCTCCGTTATGATAAGTCTGTTACTGTAGAAGGGTTCTTTGCTTCTTTTCTCATTTTATACCCTCAATCTCGAACTTCGCTCCAGCACTCCTCCAGGATTCGTTTTCACCCATTCGGTTGAAATTCGAGCCCAAATATAAAGTTTTAATCCAATCCCGCTTTAAAAATAATTCCGTCATTCTCGGCCATCGCGAACGGTTTAAAAGATCGGAAACGATTGCCCAAAGCCAATTTAACTCGGAGAAACTTTCGCGAGCGATTAGGAATTATATTTGGAATATTTTTTGGCTCGACTTCAGAGCCAATTAAGTTGTCCCTCTGGGTCGAAATTGAATTCGAAAGATTTTGAAGTTTTGGGGAAACATTAGTCCGGGATTATTTTCTCTGATGTTTCCGCCTCGTGGAACATTTGTTAATTCTCTCCTTTTTATATCTAACAACTTTTCTGAAGTAATTCTGCTGAGCGTCGCCTCGATACATTAGTGTGGGCCTTCACGTCTACTAACGGTCTTCCTATTACGTACCATTACGATGTTGACTGCGTATGCTTTCAGCGATAAGTGCGGCGTTGGCTAAATGACTTCCTTTTCCTCTCGCCCATCCTTCATCGTCATATTTCCAGGAACGGTTTCTTTTTCCAGTCCGGTCTCTGAGAAGACAGTCGTTTGCTCGATTCACGTGGTCTTTGGCATCCTTGTCACTTGCTTTTCTGTGATGAAAAAAATGTTTTTCTCAATATTCCTCGCGACAGTAAACTTACCCGCCGGAATAGAGGTACAGTACTGTAGTACAGTACAGTACTTGTAGCCACCGGACTTGCGGGGATTATCCACGTGTGCCAATAGCTAACTATCTCATTTCTAACCTTGAGATTTCTCACAACCTGTAGTCCCTTCTAAAAAGATATACAATGGTTATTTCCTGTATTTCAGTTTTTAGTAATTGTGTTAAGGTGAGATCTTACATCTAAGAAGAGAGTTGAAGATGATTCTGCCATGGAATTGATATTATTAAAAGATTGGTGAAAGAAACCAATTAACTTAAAAGTGTTCTTAAATCACGAATTTTTATATCGATTAAAAAGCTCTTGTATTGCTTGATGATTAACTCACTGATTTTCTAGTTACATCCTGATCGAAGTGTGTAATTCCGTTATAACTATTTTCTAGGCTGTTCAATAGCTGAAATTCATTGTTTCCGTACTAAAAAAATGCACGCATTTTAAGGAGTATGCATTATTTCACACCCTTGAGCTAAAATGTCACCACTACAATGCTTTACCTTATCTTTTTCATTAATGATAAACGCAGTGCAATCTTATTTGTGAAATCAGTCGAAATTTTATCATATGAAAATTTATCAATTTTCTTCTTTTGGCTTACGTTAAAGTACGACCTTATTTAGGAGACAACTTTATCTTTGAAAGCTTTGTATCTCTTCCCATCAGATGAGACACTTTCCTTCCAAACATTGCTGGAAATTAGTGAAAAAACATTTGATTTACAATTGACCGTATTTGAACCAGAAATCGTAGCAAAAACCGGGAAAAAAGGATTTCTAGTTGGGATAGTAATTAAGTATTTTTGCAGATACGGTAAAATAGGCTTACGATATAATAGGCTAAAGCTAAAATAACCCTGACAGATAATATTTTATTCGGTATACACTGCATAATATAATCAAGCATGAATTTGATAGATTGAAAATTTCGCTTACGAGAGTTGAAGAATGCCACTACAACTGCACACGATAACCAAGTTCCCAAAATCAAAAGATTGTTTCCAATTATTGGAAACTATTAATAACATTAAATCATTTAGGAGAGTATATCCCAACCGGCGAGACGCGAATATTTGGTGTGACTTCGGTGGGACTCGAGCAGGTTAATTTCGTTTTATTTCACTGGTTTTACTTCTTATTCTTCTAATAATTTGTGTTAGTGTAAAAATTGTCCGAATATTTTCTCTTATATTCGTCTAACAACTAAATATTAATAAAATATTGAACTACGTCAGTAAGTAAAACAAATTCATTGCATGTGCTTGGACTTGGTTGTCTTATGGACATTCAAATTGGACTTGAGATCTTAAAGGTTTGGAAGCACCAATTTAGAAGAAGGATACTTCGCGTTGCGATCATTTCGTTCGTTTCGTTGAGATCATTTCTCCTTCCTGAATTGAAAATAAAACAGCGTACAAGCCCAAAAATTGCCATTTCGTTACCTTCCATTGCACCGTTTATTTTTCCATTCCTCTTTGATACTTCATCAAAGAATCTTCCGTAACAGGTGTCGCAATCGCAACAGTTGCGGCGTACCTAAGTTTTCCGCATCGCGAAAGAATTTCAGATATCGGGAGAGATTTTTGTTGTAGCAACGGCAGAGTCAAATGGGATGGAAAGACTTCTGGGGCCGCGAAGCAGAGATTTTTTCTAATCACCCGTAATCCAAATGTGATCGTGATTAATCGGAAAATCTTTTGCAGCCCTAGGATTCCAGTATTGCACCGTGTGTGTATTACACATTCTTTCTCCGTGAAAGCGGCGGAATAATCCGTTAATTAATGCTTCCGGCGTCCACGTGCTTTGCCTACGAACCCCGGTGGAACAACGGCGCTCGAGGCGGTGGAATGCCGACTTCGCGTTCGCAGGGAGGGTGAAATGAAAATTTTCGGAATGGAAAGCTGAACGCTATGAAGCTCCCTTCGAAAGGGGAAATGCTATTGTTGTGACCCGTGCCGTGAGAAGAGATTGATCGCCGAAAAAGCTCTATGCAAAGCAAGTCAAGAGGATGAACTCTGTCGCCCAATCTCTAAAAATAATATCGTCACGTTCCCTAAATACCTGTTGGATAAAAGTGCCCATCCGTCGCGAATATTTCTCGCTTTTTCGTTTCGGTCGAAATGCAGTTCTTATTTGTATCTGAATCACGCTCTGCTCGTCATTCCAATCTCGGAAACATTTCTCTTCTTTATTTTACCAAAGTGGAGTGACTGCGATTTTAGGAGTATTAAAGAAATAAAAGGCAGATGTAATTCAGTTGATGGCGTTCAGATTTACCTTCAGATTGAACTCGATTTGCAGAAAGCTGACTGTTACGGAATTCATTTCAGATCAACGTGCTCTGTATGCACTGCAGAGTTTGCTGTTACATCCATCGCATGATTCAAATGGCTTCCAGGAAGGTCCTATTAGAAAGAGGAGTTGAATCGAACAATAAAAATTCAGATATTTTTAAAGTTCTACTAATAAATCGTAATTATTGTAAGAAGATTTGATTCTTCTTCAACGCTTTGTCTAAGCATGATATTTTGTTTAGTTAGAATGGATGCTAAATTAAAATTTTGCGTCCTTAAACTATGCTGATAAAGCGCCGTTTTGAGTTATTCACACAGGCAGGCCATTCTTCCTAAACCGAAATTGTATCATATAAGAATTATTTACGTTCATCACGAAAAATGAAAGGTCAGTTGTATGTGAGAGAGATGGAAGAGGAGGATTTGTCTCAATCTTGCTCGAATAAAGACGATTGATTATTAGTATTATATCTTACGAATATGGCTAACACATAGTGTATCGAAAACGAATGTGAGCAGGTCTTGTGGCGAAAAGAAACGACAACCTTCGGGCATCGGCAGTTCTTTGGTGGGCGTCGTCAAAAGATGTGAGGTAATCAAGAGGAAAAACAAAGAACAGATGGAAAGGAGACATCATCAAGTACCTAGACGTATCCTGGCAACGAGAAGCTCAAAGAAAACAAAGAAATTTGGGGAACGTTATGGCTTATATCCTACGTCTTGTTAAGGCCGGTGATATACATTGTGTTCGATTTCTGTATATAATTCTGAGCAACGAATTGAAATCGATCCAAAAGTAGAAAACAGTCTTTTTACAGGAGTGAAAACCGAACTCGTAGCAAAAAATCAAAATTCTTGAACCTTGAAAACTAGTATCTTTCCGTTCCGATTATCGGTTTGCTTTCTCATCAAGGGTAACAGTATTTAATAATGCAACGTTAAATTGAAACTCGCTTATAAATATTTTTATAACTGAATTCTGACAATTCTTTACACCAATAGTTTTACTCTAAAATTGATTAAATGATGTTCTATTTATTGGTCACGTGTATTATAATAATAATAAAATGTCTTGATCGAAGTGGGAGATTGAAACTTCTCAGTCCCTTTTTACATCTAACCTTAAATATAAACCTCACTCAGGGATTATTTAATAAGAAGAAAAAGAAATTTTTCGAACAGGTTCGACGGTTGCTGCAGGAGCGAAACCATAACCGAACCGAAATTTCGCATTTTCATTCAACCGGTGTGAGAGCCGACTCTATAATAACTACAGTTAGAAGTCAGAGTACATTATCAATCTATTTTTACGATCAATTCTTCCAAACAGTTCAGTTATTCAACTGAATTCATCAAGAGTCCGATGTCATTGACGAAAAGTGGCGCGCATTCGTGGAAAAACTAAAACATCCCCATCAGAGTCCATAGTTTCCCGGTTTATCAGTTACGCCTTCCGCCAGCCGATCAATCAAGGGCGTACTTAAGCCAAGCGAGCCGTAAGATTAAAATCTCCGTGGCACACCCATACCTCCCTCGCTCACGAACAATAACTCACGCGAAACGGCTACCTTTAGCAGTTCGGATATTATTGGTAACGCGTGCTGGGGGAGGAATGAGCAGGGAAAGGAGCTGCGTAATATTGTGCTTTGCTAGTGACAGCGTCAGCGTAGGAGGGCGGTCTGCGACGGATAGGCGGAGAGAGGAAAGTTCGGTGCTCAAGGGGAAGGAGTTTCAAAGGCAGGAGTTATTTCGGGCGGGGGATGGGTTGCGTGCAACCACCGAGGACTTTTTTTCTCCCAAAACGGATGGGGTGTGGGGCCGAGGATCCTCCCGGCTGGAAAGGGATTTCAAATTTTTCAACGCCGAAAGTTATGCAGTTGCGCAGTCCGAGCTGTTTTTAAGTCTCCCTCTTCCGGAGATCCAACGAAACGTGTGATTTACGGCCGTGGCTCGCTGTTTCCGATATTATTCCTTTGTATTCTTCGCTCGCCACCCGTTCTCTCCCTATTTTTCCGCTGTCTTTGGCTCATCTGCAGTTACTGTCGGTCTGGATTATCTTCATCGTCTCAGATTACGATTGCCTACCCCCTCACAGTGTTAAAACATTAACGAAACGAGTGATAGAAATTGATTCGAAACTAATGTATTGCAGGTTTTGATGTAAATGATATATTTATAGGGGGAAGAATGTAGAAAGTGGGGGAGTTAAGGGCTATTTAAGACAATTTTTTTACTGGCTTTTCTTAAAGTAACTTTGTTTTCTTAGTAAACTTTGGTATCTCGACTGTCTAAAATTAGCCGTAAATATTTCATTTTGTGATGATTATTGTATGGTTGTCGTTGTTCGCTAACTGCTTTTAGCCTGAATTCCTCCGTTTTATGCTAGAAAAATTACTATTGAAAGGGAAATCGTATATAAGTACGTTTAAAGGAAGAAGTAAAATGCGTCTGAACATATATATAACTTGGAAGACACTTTTGGTTATAATTTAAATTAAATTATGAGGTTATTCGAAAGAGAATCAGGAAGAAGAGTATTTTTTTCTTATGAAAATATTCTGCAGTTGAGAGGTTATAACGAAATGCAAGCGTTTGGTAACCTCCAAATATTTTTCATTTGTGGAAATTGAAGTAGTAATTTATTGATATTGAGTAATTTCCGGTGCGTTAAGTATTATCTTTTTCTAATGAATAGGATTGTAAATACACCATCTTGCGCATCTATTAATCTTTCTGACCCCGATAGAGAAAACTGATTGATAATTTCATCTCTCGAGAAATCACAAGTTTCAGAAACCGTTAATATCGCATTCATACCTTTCACCGTCGAGGTCAGTTTTCCCGTCAAAACGCCAAGGATAAATCTCCGATTAACGGCGGAAAAAAACGTCCAATATATCCCCAAATGTCACCATCGCTGCCTCTTTTTCGTCCCCACGCAAACGAGGAAAACAAAAAGCGATAAAAGTCTCAATGCCGAAATTTTTTTGTGGTACTCTTCATGCCTTCGTAGCGGAGTGGGCTGACGGGAGAGCGCATGGATGCGGTGGCCCTCGGGGACCCTTTAATATCTCATTTTCCACGCGTCATCTCCACACACTTTTCACAGTGCGCCCACTTTCGACATCGCAAAAATCTTCCTTCGTGAAAGAGGTACCCACGATGAGTCACACGAGGGACAGCTGCTCGCATGATATGAGAAAGAATCCCTTTTCCATCCCGCCGCCTGTCCCCCGGGGCCGAATACGCTCTGCGATCCCTCCCCGCATTTGCCCCGGGAACCGCTGACCTTCACTCGCATGCAGCCTTCTTATCCCCAATTCCCTGACATTTCCCCGCCTCATCTCCTTCAGTCTCATCCTGAATACTACGCTCTGTTGTGCATCGTCCCTCTTTCATCTCCCCCGCTCTTTTTTTCCGTCGCGTATACCTCACCTCGTTCTCCTTTATCCCTGCTTATGCGTTTCCTGTCTTCGACGTAGAGGGCTTTATTCTTTCAGTTTCTTATTTATTTATTTTTTTTTAGTTTCGGAGGTATCCCGAATGCGACGCTCGTTCGAATAGGGAGTCTTTTTGATGGTTAATTTGTCAACCCCTATGCGGAAATGTGCCAAATTTACTCGCGAATTCGTTCGGAAGGAAATTCTTAGGATGATTTGCTTTTGACGACGAGTATTTAAAGGTTGGTATATTCGGCTGTCAAGGTGTAAAAATGTTTCTGCTATCGTACCTTAAGAGGTGGAACATTTGTAAGAGAACAGAAAATTTAAGAGAAAGTTCAATTTATAATGCTCAACAAGTAGCAGATGAACGACGGCGCGTAAAGATGAGGCCCGATTTCGAAATTTAGGTCCTTTTTCTAATATTTGTGGTGCACATCCATGTTAACCGACAACCTCGGGACAGCACATATCGCTGGCCAATTAATCCGTCCAGTACCCCTTAGGGCATTAGACCAAGCATTTCGAGTCATGGTGCATGCACCCCCTGCCACACGCCTAAAGGCGGCTTGCAGGGTACTTACATAGACACAGACAGGGCATTGAACAAGAACCGAAAACCGAATCCGAATGAAAGTCATTTTGCCGGAGTGAAAACGGATACAGAATCGAAAAATTAAAATCCTCGACCCGGAACTGAAACCGTAAACTGTATTTTTTCCGTTTCGATTATCTGTTTCTTTTTATATGGAGTAACAACCAAGCAAAGGTATACACAGTCATATTTGTGGATAGTACATTTGTTATACATAAGATTAAATACATTAATATAGAAAATATGTATAATTTAATAATATATTAATATAATTAAATATATTAATGTAAAATTTATTTTTATAAATAATAAATATAATTATCTTTGAAGTAAGATGGAGAAAATAAATTTAATTTACTTTTAATCACACTTCCTCATATCTGTTATAATATGAAATTACCGAGATATGATTATTGCTGAATAACGACGTTTATCATGGGCAATCCTTATCGAATGCCATTCTTTAGGATAATGTGCAACCCCTACATGATCCTGTTTCACTTATAGCATTGTGGCTAAGTGAGAAAAGCAAGGTCATTCCTCATCTGGCCCACATTCCCTCAATAGCGCATTTGATAGTTAATGATAGAGTTGAACTTCATCGGCCTCTAATGTAAACACTGCAAGTTTTCGAATTTAGGGGAACAAACTAAAGAAATACTATTAATCCTAAATGAGATGGGAATCTATTCCAAGCTCCCATATCCATCGTCTCAGCCTCGGCACACCTCCATCACAATCGAGACATTATTTTCATTCGTCTCACCTTAAAGGAGCAAGGGACCTCAGCTTGCTGTTTCTACGCTCGCATTTTAATCAGTGTCCTGTCCCTTCCCAAGCCTTATCTTTAAGCCTTTTCCCTAGCCAGCCAAAGTTCCATGAATCCTCCCTAGAGCCGGCCTCTTTACCGTCTCATGTGGCGGTGACTTTGGAGCTCCACTCAAAAGGAAAGCTTCCCGACCTTGCCTATGTAATGACCTCCTCTCTCTCTCTCTTTCAACCAACGCACGCACACCTTCGCTTGGGAGTGACAAGATGGCGGCGGTGCTCCGTATTGTGGCAAACTCCTTGTCTCATCCATGAAACATTTGTTCCACGCTGTCTTCAAAAGGGATATGTGCCGTCGGTATTTAATCTCAAAGGGCTGGCTGATTTGAAGCAGTCACGCGATGCTGCATTACGCCTTTTGAAGTAAATCACGGTTTATGACACGTTTATGCCGTCCGTCATTGCTCCGATTTACTGTCCTCGCGCTCAGTATATTTCAAACTGTTACTCCGTTTTCTTCCCTGTTGGTTTTTCCCACGGATTTATGTTCGGGAGTTTTCTTTTGTGTTCAGAGGGTTATTTGTGTGTACAAAATTGACCTCATGTGCGTAGGAATGATATATTTTCACGAACTAGTTTTATTCATGATGTTTTGTATTTTGACTACGGTACTGTTTTATCCTCTCCCATCTATTTTTCCCTCATTTTATTTTTGTTATATTTTTACATTTGTTATTAAATATTGTAAATATACATACGGAAGTTATTATTTCGAGCAAAATTGCGACTTAAATACTAAAGATATAGGAGGTCAGATTAAAGAGAGGCTCTCACAGCCCAACCTCAACAATATAAGGTCAACCCATCTATATATTTAGTTAGAAACACTATATTTTCGTCTATTCTTATCGTTCTTTAGATACTGTAAGGTATTTTCCATTTTTTAAAGAGTATTTTATTTCCTCATATCACTGTAGATTCTCTCAGTAGCTCTCACATGCAGTTGCACCTGTATCATTACTGTTTAAAACACAATATAAACATTTCACAATACAATATAAACATAGCTCTATCAGGAGCAAAAGGTAATTTTACTGATGACGGATTTACTGTGGAAATTTACGAAGTTCTTTTTATTCAAGTTCAGAATGTCTTTCCACGAAATACGACCTAGCATGATCGAATTTAAACAAAAGTAAGAATAACTTTTACAAAACACAGAATATCTTATTGATAACGACCACGGTTTCTACTTATAGAGTCATCCTCAGGTCAATCTGTCGGACCTGAGGATAACTCTATGAGTTGAAACCATGGTCGTTGTCAATAAAATATTCTGTGGTTGGTAAAGTTATTCTTACTTTTGTTCCTGATTTAACTTTATGTCGTGTTTCCCTTTTCTTTCAGTGTATTATATTTCTATTATATATTATTACTTAAATTGTGATTGATTTTGATGTCCTTCTTACCTTTTTTCCCTATTATTAATGGGTTATATATAATTAATTTTCCCCAATCGCCAGAAATAAGGTCGCATGTATATGTATTAGCTTCCTATTTGAAATTTTGCTGGCTAACCGCTCTACCCGTTACTTGAGCTGCATTCAATTAGTATTATTTCTACGGATTATAACTACGTATCCTCCCTGCCAGAAAAAGGGATTTTCAATTGGTCCTCTAGTTCCCAATATCGTCTGTGATTTTCTATTGAAGAAAACCCGTTTTCTCGCACACCAACAGAGATTTTCTTTCAGTCCGCGCGCTGTAAATAGAGGAGCGGTTCTTCGAAGTCATCTATCGGAAATTTTGCATAATATGGATATTTATTTTCGAATTAAATTGGTTTCTTTATGCGAGTAAAAGGCTGTATTCAATCTCCATTCCTTTTCGAGGTTTTCACAGCCCTAAATAACCCATCAAAGTGACTTAATCAGTAGGTCGAAGAGGAAAGTACGCAATAATAAAAAATTGAATGATCGTGTTTTTCATACGAAAGACTTTTCCCCTGTATCAGTTTTCGGATAAAGAACTCATCAAGTGTTTTGGGGCGATCGACCCAGGTTTTTGAGAGATCGATAATCTTGCGGAGGTTTCCTCGGAAATGCAATTTATTTTCAAAAAGGAAGGAATAAAAGGGGCGGAAAATAGGTTTTCGAATAAAATAGAATTTAATCATGGAAATCTTGAGAGAAAATTACAATATGTAAGTATATTTCTCCTTTTCGGAAAGTGGAATAAACTGGTTATTGTCATTCATACATCCTTATGGTAATAGAGAACACAGTATTCAACTCAATATGCGAAAACGTTACCACGTGGAAGGTCATGATAATGGAATAGAAGTGTACGAAGCGAAGGAAGAGTATAATTCCCATTATACACATTTTAACTTTACTTCGTAGAATATTAATCTGCCTTATCAGTTAAAAAACAGCATTGTTTTAATGGAAAGAATGTTAAATCTCCTAATAGTTTAACCAGTAATCCTCTCTACTCGGTGTCGAATGGTTACACTCATTATGGTAAAATCAAGTATGACATTGTAATACCTACTATATTCATTTACTTATAGGTCATCCTAAGTAACAAAAAAAGCACCTCAATTGTGGAAGTGCTCATTGAAGAATATATCAGGAATTAATTCTCATAATTTTGCATATATTTATTATTTTTAATGTACAATAAACGTACAAAATTACAACTTTATTGCCGTATATTGTTATTTAGCATGGAGTCATCTGTATAATTTATAACTTTTAGTAGTATATACCTTTTATCTATTATACTGAGTCAGAATATTCATAAACATATTTTTATTTGTGTTCTTTTTAAACTCTGCTCTTTATAACGTGAACACCTTTTCATGAATTGCTTATGTAGACTATTAGACCGCTATTTGTTAGATTTTATAAATAATAATGTCAATTACAAATGTAATGGACATAGTATGTCTATAAGAAAGGTTTTTAAAAAACATTTGGTATAAAGTAGTAACGAATTTCATGGACACTTCTCCACAATTAACAGTAATCGAGTAGTTATGCGAAGAATCGTAATTAAGCATTAGCAGCAAATCATAAAGTATAATTTAATTGAGTTTTCCGAATGATTTCTCACCGATCGACTGCAAAGTTAAAGCGAAATCCATTACCTTATTGAGTAGCCGTTTCAAAGTAATTTTGTAAGTGGCAGTCGAAAGGGATTAATTCATACATTCCTCTCCAATGATTCCTCAGTAACAATCCAGTTTCAATCCTTTACCCACGGACGCCGTAGACCAAGTAGAATTTCTCGAAATTTAGTCAATATTTCCGTTTAAGATTCCTCTGAAGCTACGCTGCCATCCCTTCCCCGTACCAAACATTTCCCAGGCACTGTTTTGCCTCCGACAGGAGTTGAGCGCATATTTTGGGAATTCCCACAATTCCTATCATCTCCCCATCCTTCGGCTCATCTCCAGGTCCCTCATTTCCGCCATACGCTTCCTCCTTTGATCTCCTAATCATTACAAAGAGAGATATTACGCCTCCTCTTTCCCTTCTTTCCAACATAGAAGCGTTTTGCTTTTTTCTTCCCCTGCTCATACATTTATTTACTTATTGCTCCTACTCACATGTGACTGATCAATGTTAAAATTCTAACCAAAACTATTTGAATTTTCAGTGTTATAATAAAACTTAAATTTAGATTTATTGCTTCTTTCTATTAGAATAGGAGATTCTCCTTATTCTAGGAGGGTGCTCAATACTCTATGACAACTCCCTGCTTTCCTTCTTTTGTGTGATTCGTAGACTCATTCCATTTTAGGTACCTAATGAGAACTTTTCCGTGTCCTTATATGCGTCTTATGTGCTTTCTTTTCCTTCTTTGGCATCCTCTACGGTGTCTACCTTTTCGCAGTGTTCCTCACTGCACCTAAAATTTGTAAATTAAAGTTTATCTTTCATCTCGCGTAGCTTCTTTCCATATTTGGTCACACTCACTTTTACACCGTTTTCCTCTCTTCCCTTTCACCTTAGCTTCTCATTCCAAACCCTTTCTAAAGATTTACAACGTCAGATTTTTTCGGAAGAATTTTCAACTCCCACCGTCTCTATCTCGTCCTCAATCTTCCTTCATGCTCTCCCGAGAAAAAGAAGTCTGGCTGGGCCGGGATTCTTGCCTTAAATCCTTGTTAAACCGGGATTTTTGCAGCAAGTTCACTTTTACGGAATAAAATTTTTGAAGTTGTAGGAATTTTTGCGGATATTTTGGATAGCATTCTGAGCTCTTCGTATCCTTGACGTAGAATCTTGGCGTGAATCTTAAAAGATAGACATTAAGATATGACTGTATCTTCCTCTGACTTGAATTACGCTTTTTCAACTGGATACGGATTTTCTGAGTAGGGAAAAAGACGTAGTGGCTCATTTTAATCACCTGCATTTTATTTTGGATGAGATCATAAGAGAACATTGTTTATTGAGAATTTATCAAACTATTACTCTGCACCTACCCTTAAGATATGCACATTAAGTTTTCCTTCACCAATTACGGCTGTTATTTCATTTACTAAAATAATATTTAGGCATGGATATGAATGAGCTCTCAACTTTCCGCTGTATTGAAAAATTTCCCCGAAAATGAATGCACTAATTCACTAGGAATGCATACCGGATAATATTTCTATGCTTATCCGTTACTATATCATTAATAAAGTACTGGTGAGAGATATGTTAAAATATTTTGGTACCGTTTCTTTCCCTTCCCGCTTAAGATTTACGCCTCGACCGCTTGACCTTACCTCAGTCGGAAGATGCAATCGGATTAAGTGAAACTAATTTGCTCGATAGCAAACGGCAGCCATTCAATAGAATCAGAAGGACCTCGGTATGGTCATCGGTAGAAAATGGGGCAATATCCAAACCGTAAAAGTTTGGGATACCAAAGCCTTCATGTCAGTGGACTCCATTCCCTCTCCCCTCATTCCCAGAATGCCCCTCGCTTTCCCACAATAACTCATACCCGATCTCGAAATGGAAGTGAGATGCCTAACCTCCTCCCACCCTGAGGGATATATAATGCCATGAATAAGGGTCTCCGAGTGGCGCGGAGATTCCCGATGACCCAGGGAGGCAAAGTCTTAAGGGGAGAGGCCCTCCTTGGCCGTCGCCCTTCTCTCTCGCCCTTTTCGACCCCACCCCACTCGGGCCTTCCTTCCACAGCCCTCATCCCTCCCCAAATACCTCTCTTAGAACTCTTCCTCACCCCATTAATCGCACGAGCCGGCTCATTGCTTCAAGGCGTCCCGTTGCCATCCCACAAGACCCATTCTTCACCATGCGACGCCTCCTCCCCCCGAGTTCCCCGGCATTTGCGCCCTCCCCGTCTTCTACGGAGACTACAACTTGCGTAGAATAAGGAGAGGAAGCGGCTCTCCTCTCATCCCTCTCCCGCTCATTCTTAAGGATCTCTCCCTTTGCTTCTTACCCAAAGGCGTCCACCTGCTTGAAAAATGAGCCTCTGCATTGCAGACCTCGTCTTTTGCTTCGAATAGGAAGATTTAAAGAGGTGGAGGGGTTGAGTGAGAACCTTTTAGTTCACTTTTTTATCTTTGGTCGGTTCTGGCGATCCGAAACCGTCTCCCTATCTTACGAGGAGTCGTTAGCGGTAATGAGTGCGTTTCTATTTCCGATCCTCCAAAAATCCCCGGCGAATTTTTTTCGTCGTCGGGTCTGTGGGTCGTCTGCAGAATTGCGGTCGTCGTTGCACTGCGGGAGTTATAATGTTTTGCTCCCTTTCGCACGCTTCAAGCTATGTGATAATTGTGGCAAGGTTCGCGGAATCTTTCGGCACGCGCGGTTAAATTCTGGTAAACTTACGTCCGGGGATATTCAAATACTGGGAGAGACCTGGTGATTTACGTCCGGTTTATTTTTGCTGGCATACTTAAGTTTCTAGAGGTGTTGTTTATCAATCTACGGTTCAGGATTTAAGTCTCTTCCAGGGGTCGGTGACCCATCTAACAGCTACTTTTCTTAACGACTGGTATTCGTTTCCTAATAGGATTGAAAATTAGATTATCCTGACGTTTCTTAATTTATTTTGAATGGAAATTTAAGGCTTGAGTGGCTTCCTGAGTATGCGTCTCCCATTTAAATATAGTTTAAATTAATATGTATCCTGTCAATATTATGATTGCGAGAAACGATTTTAGTTCCATTTCCATGTGCATTTTATTGGAAGAAATTATCTTATAACTTTCCTTATTTAAATTACAAATCTGATTACTAATAATAATAGACTAATAGATTAAGGCTAATTTAAATGAAACGCAAATCAAGATGTTTAAAAATGCTGTTAGCGGATTAATTATAATAATTACGTCTTGCTCGAGAGAATTTAAGAATAATGTGACAGATCTTACAGTTAACCCCCTATCAACTCAATGTCAGCAATGCCAGGATTTAATCCGAGGACCATTGTTTTGTCAGGCTGTCACGCTAACCCCCATACTGTCGAGGGACTTTATACTAATCCTATTACTCTAAAACTGCTGGTAATACAAATTATTTTTAATTACTCCTTATAGTATCTCTGTAGTTGGCACTTTTTTTTCGCTAGAGGAAGAATTCGTAGCAAACAATCTAGAGTGACCAACGGATATCTTGTATGGATAAGGAGAAGCGAAATATGTCTTTTAACCAGGAGGCTGGTAAGTCTTGGGGATTTGAAAGGATATCTGGAACTAATTTGTTCGCTAAGGAGTCGGAGTTCATATATTATTCTATTTTCGAGAGCTCTCTCCATGCACCAATTCTAACTCCACAGACCAATGATCATGTCACATCTCATCACGAAGACATATTAGCGGAAAGTAAGCCGAGATTCGGGAAAGGATCAGCGTACTTAAGATTAATCTACACTAATAGGGTTTCAAGGAGATCTAGGCGTATGTTTGGGGATTAAGTGGTCTACTTTTTCCCTCCCCGCATTCAATATTTATTGAACCCTGTCCATTTTCGACGCGGTGCCCTTTTCATATTCCTGGAAGGGCGTTCTTTTATTTAGGCCCCGCCAACTGGTCGGCCTGCATGATGCGTCATTCGCTACGTCCCCTTGTGGTTGCATCACGCCTCCTGCTTCCTTTATTCTAGGTATTCGCAGCGCTCAGTTGCACTCCCATTACGCCATCCCATTGTGCAGAACCCCATATTTTACCTTCTTATTATGGATTCTTTTCATAGACTATGTTGCAAAACACTTGCCAAGTTGGCGTCATGAAATAGATTCCGGAATAATTTCATGGTTGTTTCTAACGCAACCATAGACTAGCTACTAAAATAACGTAAATTCATTTTGAATGAATTATTTCTAGCATTCTCTCGATTTTTTCGACTCAACTCGAAACATTGAGTTATATCTTTCCCATCGTCAACTAGAGAAACGGAGCAGTAAATCTTTCTCTTATATTCCGTCCATTGCCACACTTTGGGAATAGATGGAAATTCTGATTTGACTTAAACTGCCATAAATTTTTATCATATTGTTTATTATAATTTAACAAATATAATATTATTGTCTTACTATTACGACTGTTTCTGTCGTTGTACAGTCTTACTTAATATATCTATCTAATATATACTACGGTCGCTCAATTATCTTCGCGTTAAAAATTTGAATTCTACTTTCGAAATTCTTACTTACAATTTATTTAACGAAGGTTTTGGAAATTGGATACTCCTCCGGGGAATTTGGTTTCGTACGTTATCAAAATCCGCTCGAATGTTCAAGTAATTAGGCAATGCTCATCTTAACACGACCGAAGAAAACAACCTCTCCATTCCGCAAATTCCTCCGTTCCCATCTCTTCGTTTAGCCAAGTGCACGACCCTTTCCCTTCCTCTCCTCTAACCTAATATCTGCTCCACGTGAGTAATTCCCCTGCACTTCCTTCCCAGAGTAACCCGCAGTGTTTCCTTTTCCCTCAGTTTCCTAACCTCTCGGAAACTTAGTCCATTGCGGGGATCCACGCTTCCTCACCGAGAGTTGCCTCTCCCATTCCCGTTCAATTAAATTCCCTCCACTTTCTGCCCTCTATCGCCTTCCTTCTCCTTGCCTCTCTCCTTTCTTTCCCTTAACTTCGTCCAACTTCTTCCCATCCGCCCCATTCCTTTGAGTGAACTAACAAGAAGTCAATGCATTTACTCCGAAATCGGAAAAACTTAAAATTAAAATTTACTCCGCTCGGTTACCGAAATTACAGTACCATCTAAATCGCAATATTAAGTTGGAACAATTTTTAATTATTAAAGTATATTGAGTACATCGATTAATAAAAAGCGTTTAATAGAGCCGGTATTACCTGATCTCAAGTTTCTCCTATAGAATCGCCGCTGAACATTAAAAGAAATAGTAAATGTAATCAATGGAAGTAGCATCATTGTATCAATACAAGATCAGTCTCTCTAAATTAATGTGAAAAGTTTTTGATTATTGATTCTTATGTCCATTTGTAACTTTCTCTCAATTTTATTCAGAAATTTTTATTTTAGGTTTTCGTATATTTTCCGTTTACAAAGATCATTCAATAGGTTTCCTATAAAACATTGCTCTCGCTCAGTTCATTTAGACTCGGGTAAATACCGGCGTGAATTACTTAGAGCAATACTAGGTTACTTAAAGAAATGTATTGGGTTGTGTAAAGTACCTCTATTATTATCGCCATGATCTTTTTTCCGAGATGTTCGTGATTACACGCAATACCAAGTTTTCTATTGTCCTTATTTTTGCTCCCTTTGAGTTCATTCACTCGTATCCAATTCATCCGTTGCAAGCTGTTCTATAGTGTTGAATTCTTTTTCATCCCAGTGCTCTCTTACCCTGTAACGTCCGTACAGTCAGCTTAATCTCTGATCGTGCTCTCTCTTAGAAATTAACGGTAAACCCAGTTAGATTTCTGCTTAGTAATATTCCGTTCCAATTTACGAATATGAATTGTCTCATCTCCAATACTCATCACCACCTCATTCCTAATATTATTCTTTTTTCCTGAAGTGCTTACGGTGTTATATTTGTGTTTTTAAAACTCGGTAATACCTTTAAATCTTTTTTGAGCTTCAACTTATATACTTCGCCGTATTTCTAGATGTTAAATACTTATGAAAATCTTTATTTGTATTGTTTATTTTTCTGTGACGTTGACATCGATCGCAATTTTTCATTTCAAGGGTGGGTACCGATTAAATTTGCTTTCTCCACTTCCATTTTTAGATATTTCGGTAAAATTAACTCCACTTTAAGGATGAAATTATCTACTTAGCCGCACGGAATTTATTAAAGATCCGCAGAGATGGACACTTATGTTCTAAAAGGAACTCACAAAAGCTGAAAAATATACGAAGCAAAGGTAGGCGTTAGTAGAAGCTTTAAGCGTGTGAAGCAAAGGCGTTAATGTGTGGAAAATTTCTTAGACTGAGGAAAATTAAAGCTACAGAATACGTCGCATTCCCCGTTCATCAACGCGCGCACAACCGCGAAATCACCCCTCTTTTTCATCTTTATTTCTTTCCATTATTTTATTCGCGCCGGACTCCTTTTGACTCTGTACCGGAACGCGAAAATCCTAATTTGCGTTCAGAGGACGCGGCGAAAAACAAAAGCGAGGACTCGGCCCGATCCTCTTTACCTCCACTCGACACCGATTCATTTTTGGTTCCAGTCCCTCGCTGGTTATGCTCCGCAGTTTCGCCTCCGTTACCTACAAATAAAATATTTTCCCGCCGCCTCATCCGCACCCTCCCCCCTTTTTACCCGCAAAATCCGAACCTGAATTCCTCTTTTTCGTACCTTTGCGCTCCGATTTCTTTTTTCATTTCACCCTCTTATTAGGTACCCATCGCGGTTTTGATTGGCCCAATGAGATTGTAGGTCTGTGGAAAAATCGAGAGGGGAAAATCCGCGTCACAAGTGGGGTAAGTGGGGAAATGGCGTAGGGTGGAATCGGTTGAGAGAGTGAAGGATGAAACCGGGAAAAAAGAGACGCATAGAGGGAAAAGGGGCAAAAAGCGAAGAGTCTGCAGTTTTTTCGGGAGTGTACGCGAGCGTGACGTGGAACGAGAGTGCTGCCACCAAGGGACGGGGAGGGAACTACTCGGTATGGAAATCCGGACGGAGGACACGGAAAGAATGGAAGAATCGAGTGGGGATACGAGGAAAAAGGCGAAAGTCGAGTCTTTGATACGCAATGGGACGGATTCTTCGTTCGGATTCCCGCGCTTTTTATCCCATCCTCTGAAGGAAGGGGGTCGGCGAAGACAAACCTTATTTTTATGTATTTATTTCTCGGCTTGAAGGGAAAAAATGAGTAGGAATTGGTAGGAAAGCGAGCGGATTTTGCGGAATCTTTTGGGTCTGAACGCGAGCATGTGGTGGAGTATTAAGTTCCAGTTGAGAGGAATGCGGGGGATGGAGATTAGAATCTGCCTTTTGTAAGTTTTTGATCGCCTGCTTTAGAAATATTTATAATTACGAAGCATGAAATGGCAGAAGTCTTTGCGGTTATCAGATGTATTTTCTTCCCAAATTGCGAAGTTTTCCTTTTCATAATGATTGTGCCGAATATTTTGAATTACAAACGTGTAGAATTGAGACATTTTACCTAGATATTTCGAGCAATGGGCGTTCTCCTTCATGTATTACAATTTTGTTATTTATATTCCTTTCTGCATTACAATTTTGAAAGGGAATTGTGGATAAACTATGGGTAAATCCGAAAAGTTCGGGCCTGTAGTGAAATTCTGCCATACTTCCGTATGGAATATCCTTCAAACTTAATACCGCGAGAATCTAATTCCACGAAACACAGTTGTAATGCATGCATGCAAAATTATCAAGCATTCCATCCGATTCCCATTAAATCATTGCTACATTAGCTAACACGATGGAAATCAACCACATGATTAAATGTGTGTTTGCTAATATGTGAGTGCCTACAATAATGGAAAGAGTTATATGGAATTTCATTGCACACTTTTTATTCGTGTAAATAAATTAAACCTCTATACATTTACTCTATTCGCTTAATTTGATTGATTCCTATATTTGGGAAATGACTGTTAAGTGGTTGTTATTCTGTCACTAGATGAATAAATAGCACAGATAAGTTGAGACAATGAATTTCAAATGAGAGTAAAGTTAAGAGAGCCGTATTTTCAATGAGTTTTTGATGCTTTTGAGTAGTAAATTTACTAGCATTCATTATCGTTCATCTGCTTTTCCATCTACTTCTGTAGTTTATTTTTGGGTAATTTAATCTGATTAATTAAGAAAAAATAAGGTTTACGGCTGAAGGGCCATCCAGTGTCATGGTTTTTAACATTAATTTAACTAAATCACAAAAAAAAATTCTGGAATTGGATTGTAACTACAAATATTGTCGGTCATTTCCCTATTTTGAGTTTCACTATTTTTTCATTATTTATTTTGAAATTTTACTTCTTTTTACATATTTCTATTTTTTTACTTTTGTCGTGGTAATTTTCTATCCCATAACGACTCATTCGCAGTATATTCACTCTTCACTCTTCTTAGCCTTTATTCTTTAGTGAAAAGTGTTTTAGGAATGCTTTAAATATTCATCCCAAACTTTTCTTTGTCTTTTCAACTTAAACGACAGATTTATATGCGTCATGATTTTCAAATGAAAGTCAACGTACTGTCTTTTACATTTGAAATTTATTTGACTATATCAAGACGTGCTTTCGTTTACTACGCAAATACGTAATAACTAAAGCTTCTTACACTTGGTAGTGTCATTCGATATCCATTCATTATAGTTCAGTATAGGAAACTGAACTCAAAGCATTGCCTGAACATTTTCGTGTCTTCAAATAATTAAATGAGAACACCTGTCTTTTCTATGTTTTGTTCCTTCACTCCCTCATTGTCTAGGCTCCTATGAATTTCAACGAAACTTGTATGATTCGTTAAAGTATTTTCTCTCTTAATGCATCTTAAGTCTATGATAGTGTTGACAGAAAATTCAAGGTCAAAAGTGCTTCAAATGGCGGTGGAATTAGAAGTAACAAGGAAATATACATACCATTACCTCTTCCTTACTCTATTTTTATTATTATTATTATATATTCTTTCGGCGAAGTTAGGCCAAAACAGCCTCTCTTCCACCTAACCTCAGGGGAGATTACATTGTATGACTACTAATATTAAATCAATAACTAAAATAATTTACTAAAATTAACTTAAATCTATGTAAAAAAATCTCAAAAATACTTCAAGTATGAGTAAAAGGAAAATAATAAAAACAGTATATAAAATATTGCAAATATAAACTAATACATATAATTAAATATAGATACTTATAAAACTACAAAGATTTGGGTTGTGGGGAAAAAACTCCTCAATTGAAGGTTTTTGGAGAAAAACCCACGATGCAGGAAAACACCCACACATGAATGGGGGCGAAAAAAAAACACCCGCAGAGGAGTAACATGGTCTGGGTTTATAAAGGGTTGAGTAAGTTTTCTATGTGTACCATTAAAACCTTTTTTATCGAGTCTTTGAGTTGGAAACCACGAATCATATTTTTTCTCTTAACAGAGAGTCAAGATTTTAATTATTGCGATTTTAAACTTCTTGTGCATTTCATAAATTTTCCGAATGGAAAGAATGAGGAACGGAAAAATTTTATTTCTCTGAATCAATGATACATATCGCTTTAGAAAAATTAAATCTTTTTCTCATTTGTGTCTAAAATGGAATTTTAAACAGCATTTATTTCTGTAATGTATTTTGTTGAATTAATCCTCGACAATTGATCATTGCAATGAGTTTCTTTACATTGCATAATGAACGGAGCAGCATAGTCTCACATATATGAAAATGCATCGCCTTTCAGATACGCTTGCATTTTTTTGTTTTTGTGGATTGAAGTTTTTTTAAGAAAGATATTAGAGGGGTATTTTTTAAAACCTTGCATTCCGAATGCGAGCAATTGTGAGACAAATCTGCGTGACTTGTATGAATGACTCTTTTATGGTTGTTTGGATGTATAGAAATGATGTATAGTATCAGGATGGCTAAAATCGTGTGTCTGAATAATTCTAAAGGGAGAGGAAGGCCAAGAATAAGGGCTGAATGTGACCGATAAATATAAATGATGGATAAAGAAAAAAGACCAGTAAAGTAAAGAATACGCAAATCTAATAAAAGGGATGTTTGTGTGTTTAAATCCAAGGATAAATGTTAGCAATGCAAATGATTGAAAAGTGAAAAAGGCTAGCCAAATAACTTGCTCAACCCAAAATGGAACACCGGGAGTGAAATGTATTTGTGTGTGTATGTAAGCGAGCAATTTGATTTGTAAACTGGCGTCAAATAAGCCCTGTAACAATGCTTTAGCATAACATGTCCAAACAGGAAATCATAAACACCAAAAAAGAAAACAGCAGCTATCCGCGAATCATTGGAAAAAGCTTCGGCTCAGTCGCGATTTTTCGGCGTCGCTCCAGGCTTTACAGTTGGGCGAAGTCAAAGCAAAAGGGAACGATTGGAAAAAGAGAAAGGAAGGAGGAAGAATGGCGAGGCATAAAAAGAGGCGGTGGAAGAAGAGCGCGAGGTTTTTCGAACGGGCAGCCGACGGATCGTAATCCCATCTTCTCCTATTCTTCCTCCATGGAGCCCAAGGGAAGCCATTTTGGATGATGACGGAAGGGTGTGCACGGGAAATAGCGGATGTTATAGGTTTCGCGTGCCACGCGGAAGGACGACATACCGGCGGTTTCGTCGTAAGTTGCGGAGACGCCGCCTGAGCACGCCTCAACTATCCATCCTTTGTTCTCCTTTCCTGCCCTTCCCTATCCCTCTCTACACTTAGTCCTCCATTCTAGGAAAACCCACCTTCTTCGGCAAATTCCTTCGCCCTGTGTCTCCTACATAATGTCCCACCGGTCATCCTTTCTCTCACATCAAATCGCCGGCCTCTAGGACTTTCACTCCCTCAACCGCGGAATCCTCGGAGCTGGAAGATAATAAAGATAATAACGTTAAATGATTCTGCTGGAGATAGACCAAGGGCCGGTGGCAGACGGTAGGAAAGTGAGGCAGTCGCCTCAGGGCACAGGAAAGAAGGGAGGCATAATGTTGTTCGTTGCTAGAATAGCTCACCTTTTTCTCAAAAACTGAAACGACAAAATCAGCCGGTTATGGTGATGCTTTCGAAAAATTGAGGAATTTTATGCGACCAAAAAATTATTGCTCAATAGTTATCAAATCAGTAAACTTCCAAGCAATATACTTATGGAAAATGGAAAAAGAGATGTAGTGGTTACACTGTTTAAAGTACTTGGACAGACGAAGTAATTTCGCACGTTGGGCCCACCTGGAATCGAGCTCGGAAAAGCTTTCACCTTTGCCCACTTGGATATCCGAGAGCCCAAGAGTTGTTTTTAAGACATTTATGGTGATGTTTTCCGCTCCTTCCAGCGGTATCGTTTAATAAATTTCTATTCTTTTCTTATTCTACTCTTCATAAACGAGTAAGAACAAGTGATTAAGTGAGACGAAGCCAATAAAGAAACAGGTCGAAACTAAAAAACTGTAATTTTATTGATCATTTAAAATCACGAACGTTGAGATTAGTATGATCCCAGACCTGGCAACGGGCGTCTTTGTGTCAGAATGTGACCTGAAACATTTCACCTCAGGTCGGCTGAAGTTTTGAAGCCAAGCCTCAATTGACCGAAGATAGTACTTCTCACGAGACACCAGATGGAAAAAGAAGCCTCGATGCTTGACGGTGGTGCTCTCTTCTTTACTAACTCGCGTGTTTGTCGGTAGGAAATGGGAACAGAGGGTGAGGTGAAATTCGTTCCGGGAAATGTTTCTTTACCTTTCGGTTTTGTTCTTCTTTAAGTTCTCGCGGAGGATTTCCCCTCCGCATTTAGAGAAGAAGCGATTAATCCTCGAGTATTTCCGCTTGTCCTCCCCACTCAAGTTATCTCTGTTATTTTTCATTCTAGCAAATCTTTCTATTGTAAACTGAGAGCTCCTTAAACTCTCACGCCGGCCATTTTCGAAGATCGTAAGTAAATGGCACTACGTGCGAGTTTCTATCACTAAGGATTTGCGATCTTCCTGGAATTTAAGCCATTGGAACTTTGTTTTTCCTTGAAACTTAGCCGTAACGGAAGGAATTCTATTTTTACTCTTACAAAGACTGCACAAATCTTTGAGGGTTTTAGCCTTTTCAGTAGTAATCGTAATTCAGTGAATTTTCATTCCAATAATTTCTTTTCTACGTCAAAACTGTGCATTTTCGTCGACATATCTAAATGACGATGATGTCTCTGTAACAATTTACACATTGTGAACGGTTACTACGTATTGTATAGATCCCTCTGGAATCTTCAATTGACGTACTTCAAGGTTAAAATATTTATTTAATATTGCGTTACAAATAATGATACATTCGCGGCCGGTCTCTAATAAATTCTCTATCAGCAGTTACAGAATTTCTTTCCGGAATCGATTGGATGAAAATACGTTCATAGTTTAAATCACGAATTTCTCTAGCTTATATCTATTATACGATAGGTCGAGTTTTTTGCAGGAGATAGATTTGCTGAGTGTATCACCACTGCGGTTACGTAGTGTCTGCTGAGGAATTCTTTCGTAGGTCGTAATTTAGTGTACGTTACTAGAATGCTCTCCTTAAGCTACTATTGTCGTGATAGCACACATGATAATAGCCTATTGTGTAGTGAGATGATGATGTGACTGACGTAGTACCAAAGGAATTTCGTACATTTAAGTAAATCAAGGAACGCATCTTTAACAATTTCCCAACATTCCGTCAGGATCAAATAAATTTGTAAGAAACTGCGGATGAGGTGTCATTTCAAAAACAAGTCTGACAGTACTTTTGTTACAAAACGGATAGTAAACCTCTGAGAATAGAAGACACCTAATTTCTTAGTTTTCCTCTGTCTAAGATTATATCCCAGAGGCCTTTGGAGAGAATAGAACGGGTTTCAGCGCTCCCGTTGTTTGCAAGGGATTCCCTTTTTTCCCTTCCCTTTGGAGTTTACACGGCCCTCCTTGAGTACACAAGGTAACGCCTCTCTTTATTTCTTCTTCCATTTTAATTCGAAAACATGCGTTCTTGAAACTCTTTACTTTTCCATCAAAGAAATTCCAATCCCACACAGAGGGCTTTTTAAGCAATGGGTTTCGATAATTCCGGAAGAACGTCCGGGAGCCCTTTTCTTCATTCCATGCCTAACGCGTAAGTAACGCTCGAAAATTGAGTTCTGGTTCCGGTCTCCCGTTTGAAATCGTTTTCAGTGGAAGAAGGTTTTTCCTTTATGGAAGATCACGTCTTTTAAGAAGCGATCGATATGATTGTTACTCATTACGCGAAATGATACTCGTAGATAATTTGAGTATTTTATTCCTAGAATACTGTGTATATTTTATTATTTTTAGTCGTAAGTTCAAATATTCTACTTATTTTACTTACAGTAATAACTTGGTTAAGGACAGTTATCTGTTCCAAGATTGTCGTCGTTAACGATAACCGTCTTTATCCAAGGTGCAATTTTCCTAAATCATACTGCATGTCAAATATGCAGATAAAGCCCTTTTAAATGCCATTAAAATACGGTCCATATAATTTATTCCATTATATTTGCAACAAAAATTATCAATTATTAAATTAATCAGCCATAAAAAGAAGTTTTCAACTATTAATCTTAACCAGAAGGCGGCGTAAACAAAAAAACTGCGTCGTTAACCGAGAACTTTTTAATCACTGCCACTCGTCGTAAACCAAGTACGTCGTTAACTAAGGCCGTCGTTAACAAAGGTACCACTCTGTTTCATTTCTTCTTCTTTTCCTATGTATTATATTCTATTACATTTGGCTCAAATTTTCTCACTAGGAGAGCTGTAATCAGAACCTTTGCTCTCAGAAGGTTCCGAATCGCCATGGGTAGAGAGCACGAGAAAAATTCAATAATATGTTGGTATTACGACTATATCAATAAAGGTATTCCTCCAAAAAAAATTCTTCAATAGGCGTGGTTTAATAATCTATTGTTTAATAATACAGAAGGCCAAATATTCGTATCGGTATTCGCTTTCAGAGAAAATCCGTTCTATGAGTTGCGATTTTTTCAAAATATCACGATATTTTTCTCCCCTCTCAATTGACTTGGCTTTCCTTGATTTATTCCGTCGGAATTTGCTAGGAATACGGATATTTCTGGCTGTATTTCTTGTTTTGTAATGCTCCATCGAGGAAAATAGACCGATTTCTAGCCTCTGGGAAGTGACTTTAACGGATTTCAAAAGTTTTCCTTTGAATAGTTATGCGGTCATATTTCATTGTCTCTTTCCATCCTTTTGGAATAAATTGAGGATTACCTCGCATTGTAGTCCTTTGTTAGAGAGATAGAGAAAATGAGTCCCGAAGAGAAAGAAAATACGTCCAAAACCTACGGGAGCAAATTAGCCCAACCGGAATTGAAGCGTAGCTGTATTGAATTGTTCTTCTCATTATTTTATGAAGCCGGTTTTTTCTAATGGCGGAGGAAAAACTAGTTTTTTTAACTAGTTCTCTTAAACTTTTTCGCGTTCATCAATTTGTATGTATATAATAAATAGAATGGAATCGATCCTGAGGTGCGTTAAAATGTCGCAAGAAATATACTTTTGGATCAAGTTAACAATATCTTCGATCACACAACAGCTGATATGAATACAAGGCTTATCTTTTGAGAGCGAAATTTTTTTCGTATTTATTTTCGGACACATATTTAGCAGGAGTGAATCTAAAAACAGACCAAGGGACGGGCGATTTTCGAGAATATTTTTGGAGTCTCACCCTTAAGTAACAGCGGTGCTAGTGTCTTTGTTTTCTATTATGGGGTCATGAAGTGTGAGTTGGCAGTGAATAATCTAAGAAAGGTTAATAAGTCGTAGATGGCTTTTGCAGTTAGTTTCCAGTTTGAAGTCAGTTAAAATAGAAGTGCTTTCGTACCTTTATTCTCTGCAATACTGTGGATATGACATTTTACGGTAAAATCATCTAATTGACGGAAAATTATCGTAGATATGGTAGGTATTAGTTTGAGTTTTTCAAATCCTTGGCTATATACTTTTTTTTAAGACGTGAAGGGAACGTTAACCTCCATCCTCTCGATGGTTTTTAGAGAATCCTTTCGAGTATACATGAGATCTTTCTGAAGCTGTCTATTAGCATTTCAAAGTAACCTCCGAGAATTTCGGTAAGCCGCAAGACTGTTTAATCGCGGACAAATTTCCGTGGGACAACCCTTATTTTCGGCATCGACATACACTTCCGCTTTCAGCATCGGACCGGTTTTCATAACAGGCAACTCGGAGGCTTAAAATTCACCTCCTTCGGGGAGGGCAATATCCACACATTTTCATATCGAGAGTACAATTTCAGCAGTGTTTCTACTCGCGTCGCTTTTTATAAAGCGCCTCGAAGTCCAACGTTATTGGAAAAAGGAGCCCGGGACAGACAGAGAAGTTGCCTCGCCCTGTGTTCTTTGATTTCATATTTCATCGTCCTGCCATAGAGGTCACCCGGAGCGGCGCCACAAAGGACAAAACAGGCGATGGCGTGCGGTGGAGCGTCGCATTACAAAATGAATAACGGATGGCGAAAACAAAGGAAAGGAGTCCCTTCAAGGTGTGCGCCGGGGCGCAGACGGCGTTTGTTTGTCTCCTGGTTTTTGTTTCGCTTCCTTTGCCAGTTTTTGCTTATTTGTGTGTCGAGAAAAATGCGAAAATAGAAGAAAAATGACGATCTGGTGGAATAAGGGCGCGCACGCCTTTTTATGTGTGGATTTTGGGCGGCGCGTATGGGATAATTCTGATAAAATGGCGGAGTTGTTTCAGGGCACGTGATGGATTCATCAAGTGAGAGCTCTTGTGGACCGCGATAAAATGTTCTCACTTAAAATACCTTTATAGGATTACGTGAGATGATATAGCGCATGACTCTCCGTCTTCAACTTGACGCGCTTTATCTTTTTATCCGCGACAGAATTAATAAAGGAAATATGCTATTACAGTAGGAGTTTTCTCACGAGTGCATATTCAACATTCTCTTTAAGAAACGGTAATGTCTTATTTAATCAAGATTTTTTAAGGGGAATTATGTTTGTTATTTGGATTTCTTCAGAGAAAATCTGTCAACGTTTGTGATTTTTTCATCTCGTAATGATTGGTAAATATTTTTTGCATTAAGTTTGTTTTTGCTTTTTTGAAGATCTTCTCCTGCTTATTTACAAAGGAAGTTAAGGAGTGCGTAGTTACGTCGGATTGATTATGGCTCCAAATTACAGGAATTTTACGACAAGTCAAAGACCACGAGTTAATGCTTTATTGTTATTGCTATTTCCCGTATAAGCTAGCTTCTGCCTTAGCCAAGTCTCACCGGATTGATGATTGTTAGTAAAATGTTTGCATCTGGTTTTACCAGATGTATTATTTGTAAAATGATTCATTAATTAAGCCATCGCATATGAATTCTTTAGTAGTTGTAGCGATGAACAACATTGAAGAGATGACATTTAATTTACAGGTATTCTATTAAGTTCAGTGGAGTTGTCATAATTACTTTTGTCGTAAACTAAAACCTATCTAAGGTAAGGGACTAAAATTGTACGACTTTATAAAGTCAAGGTATTTCACCTATGTAAAAATGCCCCTCGGTTTATGAAATACTCTGAGAGTAATCTTCATGCTTGTATTTCCCTGAAAAGTACTGATTTGATCATGTTTTCTACTAACTCTGACGGCTGTATTTTTTTATACTTTTTCTCCGCTCATGAACGACGGTCATATGTCCAAAAACATAAAAATCTCACGCAGCTCTTAGCTGTCTTTTCAAGTTAAGAGGAGAACGAGGAGGTTGAGCTACGAGAAAATACACGGTAAGGTTGCATTTCCTTTTCAGAGTTGGGTAAACTCCAGGTTCTATAGCCATGGGAAAGTAGACATGACCAAGAGAGGGAGTTCAACGTACCTTGCAAATTTACGAACAGCGGAGAATGCTTCGGTGGATATGAATAGGAAAGCTGTTAATCTTATCAGCTGAAATTTTCCTATAGCATTTACCCTGAATGTATGTATCGTTACCGAGCTGTTTCCAAAAGTACATTTCCTTCCCTAAAAATTCCTTCATTGCTCTTGAGGTTTTTTTGTTCGGATTTCTAAATTGAATACTTCTGTACATAAATCTGTTTCCCAGCGCAAAATATGCGAGGTTATAATCGGTTAAATACATATTGGAAATACAAATGGATATCGAACATGAATGAGAAATTCATAACAGTGATAAGAATACATACATAAGACATACCTTATTTTAGCGCTCTCAGACGGATCTGTGTAAAGTTAATATGAATAAATAGAATACATATTATATTCCGTAGCATCAACTGTGCAGAAATGTAATATAATAAAGTAATCATATTAGACTTTTGTCTGACAATATCCAATGGCATAAGTCATTCAAATGTTTAAAAAGTAGGCAATATTTAGCATGAAAGTAATAAAAACAAAATTGTAAGGTTTAAATATGACTCCTAATATTTTGCTTCAATGAATAGGAATTTCTCTCGGGTGGAATTATTGATGCGACTTTTGCAATGATTCCTCTGCAATCATTTCGTTGGCTGCATATATCACAGAAATATGTTCATTCGAAATACTTTACCGTAGAAAATTCTCTTATTTTTAAAAAATTCCTTCACTCTTTGCCTTATCGGAATTTCAACGAGTCTTTCTGCAGACGACAAAAAACGATTTTTTTGCGTCTGCATCGTGCTTTGGCATTAGGCTGCCTGCTACGTCACTGCACATGCTCAAATTTTGGCGAATGAAATCCTTGGCAAATAGAGCTCGGTAAATATTTCGTCGTCTGCCGAAAACAAGAGATGAAATGTAAGGGAAAATTGGGAGAGAAAAAGAAAATAGAAGCCCCGACGCAAGGTAGAGAGGGTCGAGGAACGAAGGTCGTGATTGGAGCAGAAGAAATAGCGTTGTTCTGAGATCCGCACGAAAGAATTGCAGGAACGAGAGAGTTCTTCTGTCGAGTGGATGAAGCCGTCTTCGCTGCCTGGAAGAACCACCGGATATTGAAAGCGAAACAAAATCTCAGGGAATAGGTTGTCCAAATGGGGTCGCATCGGAGAGATGAGGGGACTGATTCCGGAGTAATGGAAAAATGAAGATAGATGGAAGACATGCGAGAGAACCTATTTTCATGGCGAAAAGATTCTCCCGTGTCGTATACTTCTTAGATTCCGCCGTTCCCCGTTGTAGAAAATGTACCGTATTACAGGGAGACGAATGTAGGCACTCGACAGAATTTCTAAGGAGAACGCAAAGTTCCGCTGACTTGTACTTATTTTGCGGAATAAAGTACGTTTAAAGATGCGAATGTGTATCTTAAATTCAGTGAGACGGATACGGTAATTCAGCAGAACGGTTTGAGTTTAGGAGGCGCGACAGCTAATTTTGCGATTATTTCCTCTCATCAGAATTATTTCCTATTTTAATTATTGTTCTTAAAGTATCTTGTTAAATTTCCTTAGCGTGTTTTATTTTGAGAAATTTTTTTTCTGCAAGAGGGAAGAAAATTCTCTCGTTTACTTAATTAATCAATTGAATTATGCTATTGTATACGTAAAAATCATTCTCTTGAGCAATATTTGTGCGTTCCTTTAAATTCTTCGATAAATTTACAGTTCGAATAAAAATATCCTATCTATGAAAAGGAAGGAAAATAATTCATACATACCATGAAATACATCCGTGCACACGCAAATAGCAATCCTACCACCTAAAGAAGTTCTTCTACACTCTCTCCTTCGGCGTCTGAAATGTATGATAGTTATCATGAAATAGTGAACAATAATTCTTATGGACCGTTTAAATTGTTCTGATATATTGCGAAATAAGATTTCGCAGAATTTGTAACACGTGAAAATTTTCCTCCAAGCATATCGGATCGGAGTGTTGCTTAGGATATGCTTGCATGTAACATATTTAAAGTACTAAGATCTGAGGAGAAAATTAGACCTTCTAGGCATGATGAGAGAGGGATTGTATGCATTTTCTTTCCTCTCTTAGAATGACTGCAATTAGTGGAATTCGTCCACATAAATTCAGCACAGTAAGCCTTTGAATAACCCTTTTCATAGGACTGTACGATATGAAGGGTGACCGAGGTGAATGCCATTTTTCGGCAACACTCATACCTCAGTGTCTCTTATTATCACAGCCATGAACAAGACTGAGACCAAAGTAAATTAAAGCCACATTTTTCTCTGTCCCGTACAGAAAGACATGGACATTTTTCATCCATCTTGTTATGGAAACAGAACCTCAGAATACGATTTGCTTAATTGCAGGTCATGGGCGATATTTTTCGTCTGAGAAACCTATTCTATTCTTTCATAAGATACACCGGCCAATTCCGAAACTGTTGCCACTTGAATTAAAATGAGCGGGGAAATAGCTCGTCATCTTCTTCTCATAATCAAACTCGCGTGCTAACGGCCCGGGTTCGGTTCAGCCCTCTCCTTTTCGCAGGAAAAAGACGTATCCTACCGGATGAAAAAAACCCCTCTGCGATCCCTCGCATTAATCGCCGGCAATCACGAAAAAACCGGAAGTTATTATTCACGAAAATCCGCGGTAAAATAAAAGGCGAAGCTTCTCCTCCGGCCCCTATATATCAGCGGAGTTGAGTTACAGCGAAAGATATGTATTTTTGCGCCTTTATGCCTCGCCACCGAAGAAAGAGATCGCTTAAATCGCCCCCCACCTCACGTGCAATACGAATAAAAAAGGTAACCCTCAAAGATTTCGGTTTCATATCTTGATTTACGAGAAGTCATAGAAGGATCGCGGGCGAGGAGGATCCCCTTTAAAGGCGGATACCGGAAGGTGGGGTCGTAATAATAAAGATGTTCGGGCCGATTACGCCAGGAAACAATAACATCGACCTCACTCCACGATAAGCCGTGCGTCATCCCTTTTTCCGCCCACCGGCCCGACCGCCTTCCACTTCCACATCTTTCCGCCAGACGGATCTTTTTTTCCCTTCCTTTCATGACCTCCACTTCCTCCGGCCGCCACGGATCCGGCCCGCCGACAATCCCCTGTGATCTGAGGGAGTTTTCTGACCCCTTCTCCTTTTTAATCCCCGTCCATTCCTTATATCCTCTCACTTTGTCCCGCTCTCTTTTCCCGTTCCGAAGGTTCCCAGCTCGCAAAAATAACGCCTCTTGGCGTTTGTACTCTCTCCCATAAAACTTAAGGGGATCCCACTTTGCAAGAGAGGAAGGAAAGGCCCTTAGCCGTGCGATAGGGCGGCGTATATTTTTTGTCGGATATAAAGCAATGAGATGGCGAGCGTGAGAGATATTGGAGGCATCAATGCAGCCTTTCTTTCGTAGATATGCAAAGTAAATTGCTCACTGGAAGATATTGTTACGGATAAGATTCCCAGTTCTCCAATTTAAAGTTTTCAGGATCTCAAGCATTGTTCATATATGCGATCTTTAACTAGAATTTTGTTTATTCCACTTGGGGCACTTCAGTTTAATCTAGAGCGTGATTTATTTAATGGATTTTTCGTACCTTTTAAAAAATAATTAAATTTTACTACTTGTTTATAATTGGTATTATTTATGATAACAGCAAACGCAATAATTTAATTTACCGTAGGTTTTGGTAAATTAAGCACTCCAGCTAGATAATGCGAAATAATTGTTTCATTACTTTGTTTACTTTACACGTTGCGCATTTCGAAAATAACTTCAATAATCTCGTTAAATACGCTTTTAATCATTTCATTTGTTTTTCTATTAATCACTGTGTCTTTCATTTATCCTGAAAATGCCGAAAGAATTCGTACATGAACATAAAAAAATTACAAACGTCTTTTACCCGGGTAAATCCTAGCATTATAATAGTCCTATCGTTGAATTTTAGTTCTCTTTTGCGTCTCCAATCACACTTTAACGATGCACGCACGTTAACTATTAGAAAATCTCGCATTTTTACAGTGCTAATTAGCGTTTATAAAGAGCGATTGTTCGAATTAAGGGCACTAATGAAATCTATATGCAATAAATGTAGAACGTTTTAATACATTTCCGGTGAATAATACAAAATGTCTGAAAATATTTTGTAGAATCTCTTGTAAACGGGTAAGGTTGGTTATTACCTTACTCTTACACCTTTTTTGTGTTTAATTATTTGATAGTATCGAGCGAAAGACTGGAATATGTGCCATAAAATCGGGTACTCAAATGAAAGTCAGCCATGAGTGTGATTTTGCGGAAATTTTGGAGTAATTTTCAACGCGCCAATTATCTAGTGATATCAGTTTAATCGGAGGAAGACTTCGAAAACCCTCAGGAAGTGTTATGCAGTAAAACAAATTCCGTGCAACTTTTCATGAATATGATTTCCTTATAGGTAAATATACAAAAAACTGAAGCGCGAGATTTCGTTACTACTCGTACGTATAATATCAGTCAGGTATGACTTGATTATTGTCTTGATGAATTTCACTCAAAAATCCTAATAACCTAACCTAAATAAACTAATCTTAATAATAATTCGTTTTCACGGAATTCATCAAAGTTTTGGGATGCTAAGAAATTACCCACGAGTATTTGCTGAGTTTCGTTCAACGAACCACACTGTGATTTCACATGTAACCAAAGTAATGTTGCATTAGAGAGGAAAGATTTCGTGGGGACGGTGGGAGAGAGATAATTTGAGTGTCGGCAACGCTGCTTCCAGCGAGGGAGAACACCCATTGTTGGTCTGAACAGTCTCTAATGAAGACTAATTAAACTTACGGAACGGCAAAGTTTTAAACGAAATTTCGTCACAACACAGACTGCAGCTGAATGGTTTGTTTCGGAAAAATACGGGGGAAAGTATTTGTTAAGGAAATCTAAGCAATCAAATATAGAAGAGAACCTCTTTCTATCGCGTTTTAATTATGTTTGTCGACGCTTTAGAATGAGTTTTCCAGTAAAATCACCACGAAGTCCGTTCCTTCCTTAGTCGATCGATTAACGATATAAATAAAAGTTGGGGACGCTGTTGAATCCATTTCCATGTATTGTGCAGAACTTTTTACGAATTGAAATCGAATAGAAAGTTTAGACAGTGAAAGTGGACGAGAATTTGGTTTGCTGAATTTCCATTTACGGGTAACGTGATTAACAAATGGGATGCGGAAATCTTCTCCGAGAGAAAATAAGAGGAGACATTTTTTTTAATGGGCTAATATATTGTTATTCATATATCTCTTGTTTTTAACCATAGTTCTGAAAAAAATATCTCTCAGCTGAATGTTTCTTGTTTGGAACAAAACATCAAAACCAGAAATAATGGAGTATAATCATAAAAGTTGACAAATGTATAGTAAATAGATTGACCCTTCATTGGTGAGGTTATGACAATGCAGGCCTCTCTTCCACCTAACGTTGTATGTAATTATTATATGTACAAATGTAAATCAAAACAAAAAAAGTGTACAGTGTGAGAAAAAGAGTACAGTGGGGGAGGAGGGGGTTGAGAAACCCTCGAAAACACAGTAAAAACTTAAAAAGGTAATATAAAATGAAATAAACTTAAACAGTAGCTACTGGAAAATGAAAAAAATAAGTCATTTACAACATTATAAAAAACAGAAAGTGCAAGTTTACACGAGACGTATTGTTATCAATTAAATTACATATAATGGTTACGAGAGAAACCAAACAGATAACATACTGCAACAATATCTTTTGATTCATTTAAGTGGAGAATAATTTGCTTCAAACCTCATACTATTTTACATTCAGTATTTATTACTTGGAGGGGCAAATTTAGAAGTTCCACGTCACATGCCAATTTACCATTAGGCAACGATGACATTAAATACCTCCAGGGCGTAGGTATAGCAAATTGAACGCGTAAACCCATCAGGAATGTAGCTCGGAACCGCGGATGCCGCGAAACAAATTATTCCACCGGGACCCGATAGGAGTGCGCTTCACCTTGGGAACGTTCCAGCGGCTCCCGAATTGATAGGGAACTTGCAACACCGACGTTCGCGCATAAACAGACAGGACCATTCTGCAAGGCCGCTTCTCTTTGCGAATCGTCCCACGCGGTCCGCGCGCTTCCTTAGAATTCCACACCGCGACGACGGACGCGGTCGGGAATTAGCTACCCGCAAATCACCGTTCTCTCAGCCCCCCTCCCCGCACAATAAACAATCACGGAAAAGGGATGGAAAGAGGTAGGGAGAAGCCAGTCGAATTCACGGTGGACGATTTCCAAAACCCATTCCGAAATATCTGAATCCCAATCACAGCAGTTGTTTGTGTGCATAGCGGGAGACCGGCTTTGCGACGAAATTTGTTGGGAGTCTCTCTTGGCGTCGCTACAACAATTCGCGCGGCCACTCCCATCCCCATCTCCTGCCGTGAGCCTTCCACTGCAAGCGGGCCTCTTGTTTGCTCTCCGTCCCAATTAATCCGAAGGAAACGAGAAACCATGGGACTCACCCCTTTCCGAACACGCATCCCCACCATCGACGGCCGGGGAAAAAGTCCCCCAGTGCATCCACCGCTCCTTCCATTTGCTCCGGACTGTCCCTTTATCCTCGTTACCCCCTCCCGCCCCCTTCCTACCCTTGTTTCTCTTTCAGCGTCCCCTCCCCGCAGTCAATGTACCCCGCATCTGTCAATCATCCATCTCAGATCCCTATATAGTGTTTCGATATTATCTCCCGAAATGCTGCCCATGCGGGGAGCGGGAAATGGCGAAAATTCCAAATTAATCTGTTGTTTACATGACGGAGGGTTTATCAGGGAGTATTCTTCCGCGCTATTTTGCTTTATTTTTTTTGCTGATTTTGCTGTCTCCTCCTGCAGCTTTGCGAAGAAAAGTTGCCCGCTGAAAGTTGTTAACAGCCCGAGCTCTTTTTAAAAGCGTCAGCAAGAATTTTCATCAGTCTGGCTCTCAACCTGTTCGTTCATTTCTTATGAAAATACTCATGTGTCGGGAAGATTTGCTTCAAAATGAATTCAGATCTTATTTGTCGTAGATATCTTACTGCCAAAGCTTTCCACGAAATTAGGGTTTCAGTATCATATCAGTTCCTTCTGGCATGACTTTGAACAAAGAAAAATCGCGTCAAAAAGTGAAATGACAAAACATTTACCCGTGCCATGAAAAATACTTATCTTGGCAACCTTGGTTTGGACATCATCAGGTACGGGGTACAGAAGTATTTTTCTTTTATTCAATTTCTGTACCCTGTGCCTGATGATGACGTGAAATAGGTAGCAAATAAAGAAAATTTTATTGGTACGGGTAAATGTTTTCTTATTACATAGTTTTAAGAGTTTGATATCGAGATCTCGTCTGAGAATGGCTGTTTAGACGAATTAATACTTGTAATTAGGGGTGTGTTTTCATCGGAAGTTAACTTTTATGATTCAGCTCTCCCTCCGTTTATGTATGTGCCAGCCAATATCCAATCTCGATCGACCAATCATATTATGAAAATAACTACTGAAAAGCACAAACACCAATGCTTTCAACAGAACTATAACCAGGGGTCTTGTATATTTAGGCTTCCCTACCAAAAGACTACCGGTAACATTGTGATAAAAAATCTTTAATTGACCTCAAACTAAATATACGCATTTGTTCGGCCATTGTACGGAGATATGGCATCCATTTAGACAAATTCTGCTATTATTTCAGACTACAAAGAAAATTACCTTTTAAACCGAAGGAGCCTGTTATATTCCTCAAATATCAGACATTTCATGACTAACTTTCAAGCAAAAGCACTGTTCAGTTAATGCAACCAAAATATGATAACAGTTATTTGTCACCATTTGATGTTGTAGCAGGACGTATTCCGGACTAAAACATAAATTTGCCCCTTAGGAACAACAAATTTATTTTCGTATTTAATACATATCCTTTCCAATCTTTTTTCTGAATTTTTAAATGAAATTTCTGATTCTACGAATAAAACAAATGCCGTCAGATAAAAATTCAGATATTTGCATAATTTTAATAAATTACATATACGCTCCACCTCGTTTAGATTTGACGTATACTTTTTTGACGTTTTTGAAAATTGGCGCCCACTGCGAGAGTTCCCACGTTTTGTTCCTACAAAAGTCTTTCACAACCTCAAATTTTAGTGTAAAATATCCGCTCTTTTTCCATTCTGGGTGATAATTATCACTTTTGATGATCTTTCTTTCATTAACATTCCCGTAAACTATAAAGCAAGCATCGACGAATTATTTGCGCTAACTCCTGCAGCGAGGAACGATATTAACTTTCCAGTGTCCTATTGGTCCACCGCTGCATCGAAGAGGGTCTTTACAATTAATTCTGGCCGTGTAAACACGTATTCAGCCCTCTACCCCTACGCCGCAATATCTACTCGGCTCAATCACGAGCATTAACGACCCGTTGGGAGCATTATCCTCGCGAAATTATATCCTCCCCATTGGTGTTTGTCAGGGTGTAATAGGTCCACGCCCAACGCAATATAACTTCCCTGCGATTAAAGAAGTTGCTTGGCGTCGGGAAGCTCAATAGAAGGAATGGGAGAGAAAAACATCGGCACGGTTACATTTCCCGCGAAACTTATTAATATCTGCCATCGCCGAAATCAACGGATTTCCTCTCCGTCTCTCTCCGTATTTATTTCGCCGTCCCTCGCATTTTCCCCGACGTGGACGGTTCCTAATCTCGCTAGCAAATGGAATTAAAGTGGCTCTCTAAACGTTCTCTCTGTCCCGCTCTTTCTCTTTCTCTATTTCTCCCCCGAGGCCCCAAGCTTTCCCGGTCCCTTTTTATAAGACTTTTTAAATAATAAAAAAAGACCTTTCCTCCCGCTCCTTCAACTTCCCTTCAACTCTTTCACGCCCGGAGCTCCCTTTTTACCCAGAATCCCTTTCTCCCGACCGAAATTGTCAACGGATGATTCAGAGGAACATCTGGTTATCTTCGCTCTTCTCGTCCCGAGAGACGATGCCGTTCGCGACCCAAATTAGAGATTTACGGACACCTTATTCACCCTCTCCGCCGGCCGTGATTCCCTCTAAGCGCGCTTTTCCTTTATTTTCCTCTTTTTACTTTCCTCTTTCTCCTAGCTCGCCGGATGGAAATTGTGTAAGTAACGCTTTTGGGAGGTTTGAGTGGAAAAAAATTCGCATTTTGTCCACTGGGGGAGTGGGATCCTCTAACCGTAAACCGAGGGCCTAAAAATCGCTCCTCGTATTTTCGTAGAAAATGGCGGAGAGATTAAAGTGCTACGAATTAGGTCGGTGTGATTTTATTTTAACGTTAAGTAAAATATTTAGAGAATATTATGTTGTGTTAATGTTACTGATATCGATGATTGGTATAATTCGCTTTTAAACTTGGTGGTAGCAGCTTTCTGAATACTGTGAGTAATCAGTTTAAGAACGAATAGTTCTGACAGCAAATGTATAAGAAAACGAACCTCCTCTCGAAAAATTTTTATAGCGTTTTTGGGCTACGAACCCGTTATGTTAAAGAACAGCTCATGAAACAAATAACAGAGTATCATGCTGAGTTTTTTTTTAAATGAGGAAAGCAATACGCAAGAGGAGCTATAGCGATTTCTGCTGTTAATGATCATTAAAAGATAGACAACGGATATCATTACCGAAAGAACGGGATTGACGACAATATATGCTACTGTATACATATTTATTGCTCACATTACACTTGCTTAATCATAGTAATAATTTTACAATTTTTATTTCTCTTTTTGAGGACAACTTCTTTGGAAGTGGTCCTAGTTCGAAAATTCGTAACATTTCAAATGGAAAGCATGGCTGAATATATTTCTCGGATTTTCCATTTCGATTCCTGATTCCTTCAGCAAAATGTTCACATGTGAAAAAGCTGAAACGTATTCCCTCTCACATTCCTTCTTTATAAATGGCACGATTTCAAATGTCAGTATTTTGTTTTTATGTAAATTAGCTCGTTCGACATCTGGCTCTGGACCTCCCCCGTGTCTATTCGCAGAACTGACGTGCGACGCTATTCCTTTTTCAAACAATTAAATTGTCAGCTGTTGGTGATTGCTCTAATGCCCGTGATGGATAGTTCTAATTTAGTTAAAAAGTCGATTAGCGCTACGGTGTATTCTCTCATCTATCTTCTGTCAGGGGCCATCCATCGGTAGCGTCCATGCCCACCCGTTCTCCCCCATCAGTACCCGACGGCATCGAACTTCTCCCTCTCTCCGCAGAAGGTCTTCTATAACCCTATCCCTTACCACCCTCCGGCACCGAATTTTACCCTTCCAATTTTGCTAAACATCAGAGCAGCGAGTCAAAAACATTTAGCGTAGCGATTTCCTTCCTCTTTTTGAAGCCTGAATTATCTTCGTCAGCAGCTGACCAAATCCCTGCTACTTTTAAAGCGGCCTTATCTCCGAAATGACAGGCTTCAAATGTCAAGAGGGATGTGCACACACGTTCTATGCAGTTTACACGGTGGTATGCACGTCACGTGATGCGCTACTCGCGTCGTACCTCTAATACGAGAGTGTCACAAGAGAGCAAGCAGACCATTGCCCTCTGCAGGGTTTCGCTTCAATCCCACTCAGGAAAATTTTCTGCTTTAATAAAGACTATTTAATTTACTCATTTCTCGATTCCCATTCAAAGAACCAGCGATTCCTTCATTTTTTTCTCACGGAAATCTTATTTTCCTTGTCTTTTCCGTCTCGTATGACGAAGACCTTTACCGTTCAACATGCAAATAGAAATGGTAAATTCCTCTTCTGGCAATGTCTGTGGTATTCCAACTCGAGTTTTTCGAATGGATTCCGAAAATGCGTTAACGCTCGGTCAACGACCCTCGCCGTGGCGTTATGCGACGTTTATGGAGCGTAAATTAACTCTTGCAAGCTCTGCAAGATCGGTGATGAGTGGTTGACGGTAAGGTGAATGCATGGTGTTAATGAGTGCCGTCGGACGAAATTGAATCGGATCTGCGAATTTGCGGAGGTGAGGTGTTTTATGAAGTGCGCAATGTTTTGAGAGTTGACGTCAACGGTGCATAAAAACCGGCAAAAACCGCTGATAAGAAAACGCCGAGGGAAATGTACGGCCTCTCGGAAAGTATCGTTTTTCGGAAATTCTTGTTTGGTTGGTACATCTATTCGAGGAATTTGTATAAGATAGGAAGTGTAAGGTGTGCATATTTAATGTTGTTCTTTCGGGGTAACTTTGTTATCGGTGATTGTACTCATGCTATGCTGAAATGTATATACAAAATATTCAGCCTGTAGGCTGGTTTAAACCTCTTCCCTTTCACCATTAGCTACTGAAAGGTTTGGAGAAGGAATGGGGCTTACTAGTAATGAAAATGAGTGAGATACAATGCCTCGGCTTTCTTCGATGAAACAATGCTATAACTGGATAACGACTGCATAAATGGAGCTCAATTACTCTTTGAATAGCTCTGCGTCGCATTCGACTATGAAGAACATGAATGTCGATATTTTTCACCAATATTTTCCAAATTCAGCTTATCAGGGTAGTGTGAAGCATGTCATCTGGAATCTAAAGAACCTCTCCGGTCCATTGCTTTCTGTACTATCAGTAATGATTCTTTTTCTTCACATCTAGTTTATCAGATTCCACTGAATTGAAAGGAAAAGCTCACCGTTCCTTACAGCGATATAACCGATTAATATGTTATTCATGAGAAGTCGCAGTATAACTTAGGGATTTTCTAGTATCTGGTTTACGTCAGCGGGAAATGACTGGAACGAAAGACAAAAACAAGATAAGGAGGGAAAGATGGATTCGTGGTGATACCAGATTTAATTCCTCCGCCAAAAACCCTTATTTAAACAAATTTTGACCGATAAGGTCCCATTTTATTGCCGAAAATGTCATGTTAAAATGTTAGACAAAGAAAAGGGTACCTTTCCGCACGCGATGCCAAATAATAGACCTCGTATCGCAGCTCCAAATCTTAATGAGCGGATGTCGTTCGCAAAATTGATACAAAAGGATTTCAAGACTGTCGAACCGTTCATTACGATTTCTTCCTTAATTACTTAAACGTCCTCGCTTTTATCTCTAACTGTCCCGATAATGGCTTTCTTCCTTATCTCCAACGCAGGTTAGCGTTTCTTATTCAGGTCTTAAAATACATTCTACTTTTCAGACACGACCTTCTATATGTATCTACATTTAATTATGGGAGAGGCACTTTTGTGAGCGGGTCGTAGCAAGAAAGTTGATAGCATTGTAAGGAAGGCAGGGGAAATAAACACAGAGAAAAGGGTTACGCTTTGAACTTACGAGAGCAAAGTAAATTACTCAAGTCGTGCCTTACTTGCTAACCTACTTCGGTGAGGATCATGGAAGGAGGAGATCGACTATTGCGTTCAAAAAACGTTCAGCGGGATTGAAATTGGTGACAGGAACTTATGAGATGCATCCCGAATTTACCTCTTCGCCTCCGAAAGATTACTACGTAGGCTTGTTGAGTGAAGTGAGTGGAGTTGTGCCCCAGAGACTTATTTAGATTGAATATCGAGGAATTGGCATCAAAGTAGGGCGAAATCAGTGAGAAAAGGAAAACCATCGAAAGAATAAAGTAATTCGATAAAGATAGTTTTATTTTAGATTCTTCATGTATTAACGATTAACGTAAACGATTGACTTAGCGTAACTAAATATACTCGTGGGTTCCACGGACTTAAGGTTAAAGCAAAGCTGTTCTATAAGAAAACCCTTTCTGAGGAAGAAAGGTACGAAGATCTGCGTTAATTGAGTCTAATCAAGCAAAAGCTGAGAAATATATCAATTACTATTACTTCTTAGATCAGATTCCACCAAAATCTATGAATGGCAGAAAAAACTTCAGTCGCTGTCAGACGGGGAATTTTTATTACGGGAAAGACAGTTTAAAAAAAATTAGTATCGTTATGTTACATGTAGAGAAATTTTCCTAAAATAATTAGTGGTCAAGAAATTCTTACTCGATCAAGAAGTTGTCAGAAAAATGGGCGAATTTAAGAAATCTTTTAATTTTCTCGTTCAACAATGTTCCATCGTTACACAGCCTGTTGGCGACGTTGCAAATATATGAAATCAGTCAATTAGGAAAACTATTATGAATTTATTTCAATTAGGTACTTAGAATGAATATTGGGCTCAGATTAATTAATCTGAAATAATTCCATCATCATTTTCTTTTAATAAATTTAAATTTGTAAACTCAAAATCATAGAAATTATATAAAATAACATCGCACAAAATCTACGTATATTTAATCTACCTGATAGCTGTCCATATGAACCGTTTACTTTACGTTATTAAAAATATATTCAGGCTATGGAAATATATTTCTGTCAGACATTCTGGAGAAATATGCAAAAGTACGCTAAAACGATACTTTGAGCGAAGCTTCTCTTTCGCCGTAGACAAGAGTCCTGCGGTGCAGGTTGACAAGATGAAGTGGTGTGAAAAAGGTAGAAAGGGCTTGGAAGAAGGATGACGAAAAAGGACAAAAAAGGTTGCGCATCACTGGGAGAGAATACTGAATTCGTATTTCAGAAGAAAAGCTTCCGTCCACAGTAGAGTAAGAACTCTCTCCTCATGTTGTGAATCTTGTTAGGCTTTCTTCTCTTCTTATACCCTCTTGTTATGCTTAGACCCTCTTGTTTTCCTCTCATGAATTCAGGTTATTAAAGCGCCACAAAGAAATATATTTTACACCAAAGGGGACTTCAAAATCCTTGTGTAGAATTGTAGCAGAGGAAAGAATGTATAATCGTAGAGCAGCCAAGTTTTATGCATAGACTGAAAGTTGGGATTAGCATTTAGGGTATTACGACAAAGGCTCGGGTTTTTCCATATCTATTTATCTCTTTATTTATCTATAATGATTTGATTTAGAAATCTAAACGTTTTTGTCAGTAATTAAAGAAATATTTTAATGAATAATAATAAATGTTTCTGTTTCCACTCGGTCCTACATTCAAGTGGTATTTAAAATTCTTAATGAGTGCTTTTCACACTCAATTAAAGTTCTCATGCCAGCTTTTCCCGTTTGACATATGCTTTTCATATTTCACATTTTCAGTCGTACAAAAGCACGTGTGACATTTTTAGTGAGTGTGGTAGTTTGTCTACGCATTCCTTGCTGAGTGGAAAAATTCCGAGTAGGTGCAGCACCATGACTTTATGAATAGCGTTGTTTTCCAATTAAACAAACATAATTCAGCATCATTTATACCTCTGTAGCTTTTTTATTATTATGGTCAAGTGCAAACTGAGACAAAAGTAATTTTGAAAATCCTCTTCCATGTGCCAATGGGATAATGAAACAACGCCATAAATCGACATTTGATAGCAGAAACATACCGTAAATGGAAAATACTCGAAAATCTGTGAATGTAAAATCCTGTATCAAAAACATGTAAAAGTTGAATATTTGTATATCTTTGATACTTGCACAGAACAAGGAGACATCGAAGCAAGGAATAAATGAGATACAGCGCAAAGGAGACTTATTATAGCGGGAACATACTATCGAGAGATCACTTTGGCAGTAAAGACTTCAATGCATTGGGAAATATCGAGCTCTCTTCATGCTATACTCCAGTATTCATGAACCTCCTCCGATCGATTTCTCTCTAATCCACAAGAAACCATCCCTGCCTTTACCCTATACCTCTCGCCGACAGGCGGATTTCAAAGCTAGATGAGATGCGAGAAACCAAGAGGACGATGAGTTGATGGAGAAGTAAGGAAGTCATGCATGTACAACAACGGAAAGCGTATTCAAGAGAACATGGGACACACACGAGAGGAAATGACAGAAGAATGGATCTCGAAGGATAAGAGAATGGTATTCGTTTTGCAGGCCTGTGGGAAAGCCTCGCTCACTTGTAAAAACATGTGTTTCCTTAACGCAGTTGAGGACAAAAATCTTTGACAACTTGACTCCAGGAGTAGCACCTAGGTGTAAGGCACGCTTATGCGGACTTTTAAGTGGACAAGAAGGGCTGACAGCATTAAAAAGGGGAAGTTGAGATGCTGTTCTGGTTCAGCCGCACGACGATAGATGACAGAACCGTCGCTTTTGGTTCCGTGTGAAACATCCCACTGAACACGCATGCAGAATAATGCTCTTATTGCTGAAGTCCATGTTTGTTTTCATTACTCATTGTTTGCGGTATTGCGGTATTTTAGATGGAACTTCAACTTCGTGATCAGTCTTTTATTTCTCTGATGGGCTTAAATGGGAAATGCTTTTAAAATCATTTTTTTTCATTCGTACGGGTTTTTTGGTAGTTATAAATTATGAACGCCCAACCCAGCCCCAACTCATTCTTGAATTTTGTTCGCAGGTATATTGGGTGAAAATTCTTGGGCGTAATGATGGTGGGTGGAAAGTCTCCAGAATATATTTTAATTGGGAAGAGCGTCTGTTGGGTGTAACGTCTTTGGGTTAAATGTCCGGACATGACTATCAGTACTTTGAATATTCTTTTGCCATCTCTGAAGTAACTTATATTTTCTCTGAGCTAAACTACGTCTTCGCAAAAGAAAAATTAGCTTCGGAGATAAATTTATAATATTTTAAAGGAATAACAAGTGTGAAAAATTGCGACACGACTAGGACTCAAAGTACGCAAAGTATTAGGTACACCTTTCCTTCATCATTATATTTTAATCAATATTTATTAAATATTATTCGAATACATTCAAAGTATCTTAATTTAAGAAATTAATCATTAAATTTTAGTGAAGTATTAAATTAGTTTAATATTTAATTAAATAATTTATTCATTAAAGTTGATGAAAGTAATCCACTTATTTTCAACTTCAAAAAATAGTTTGTTTATCTATTGTTTAAATTTGATTATATATAAATATATCACAAACAGAAATGTTTAAATACATCAGAACAAAAAAATACTTTAAAAATATCTTTTAAAAATATGACGTATTTTCTGTTTTATAGCATGCTTTCATGTTTTCAAGTGTGTTCCCTTGTTGCTAATTCTGTTTCTTTCTCGTTGCAGGTAAGTTCCCCTGTTTGCTCCACTGTTCTTAGCATAATAGCGTAACCTTNTTAATATTTAATTAAATAATTTATTCATTAAAGTTGATGAAAGTAATCCACTTATTTTCAACTTCAAAAAATAGTTTGTTTATCTATTGTTTAAATTTGATTATATATAAATATATCACAAACAGAAATGTTTAAATACATCAGAACAAAAAAATACTTTAAAAATATCTTTTAAAAATATGACGTATTTTCTGTTTTATAGCATGCTTTCATGTTTTCAAGTGTGTTCCCTTGTTGCTAATTCTGTTTCTTTCTCGTTGCAGGTAAGTTCCCCTGTTTGCTCCACTGTTCTTAGCATAATAGCGTAACCTTGGCTACGTTTCGCTATCACTCGGGTAAGTCGGTGTCTCGATTCTTTTCCACTTCATCTCTGGCCTTTTTCCCTGAGTGCGACTCCAGTTCGACGCTATTTTCAGAAGCCCTTGACTCTGGCAAAACACCTTAAAAACTTCACTCGCGCTCGAATATTCGTTAAGGGAACGGAATGGGATTGTTTTCACCCAGTCAGGAACGGAGAGCCGTATTTTTTCTCGGAAAGGACTGCTTTTATCCATCTCGAAAGACGTCTCAAAGCGCAGAACTACGGAACGCTCGCATAGCTCGAGTTATTAAATTGAAAGTACGCGCGACCCAAATACTAACTGTTGAGGATACGCGATACCGTTTAGACGTTTCGACACAGTTTGACTTAGCATCTCATTAGCGAAGTTACAGCGGAGAGATTCGTGTCGAAGCGTTTACATGTTCATTCCTCAAAGCCCCCCCTTTCCCTCCTAACTTGGAAACTTATCGCTCTAATACACTCGTACTTATGTACGTGCCCACGTGCGAATATATTTTCAAATGCACACCTACTATCTCGAACTTTAAAGGCAACTCTCGAAAGTCCTGAGCTCATGGGATTGGGGAATTTGAAAAGCTGTCACCCTGGAGGGGAATGCGGATACTTGTAGGAAATGATTCTTGGTATGCTAAAGAGGAAAATATTTTCTTTTGGGAACTGCAATTTTTGCGTCATGGAAGTAAAAGGCTCAACTATCGCATAAAATCTTGCTTGGATTCCGTTATGTTTCCTATTATCTTCTTCCTATTGGGTCCCCTCAGCTTCATCTTTGATTACTTTCTGTGGAAGTTGCATCATGGTTTCCTCCTATTCGTTGTCATTTGTTGTGATGATCAAGGATCTTTTACAGCACCACTCATTTAATGGTTACGTCGTTTTCTTCTTCGAACTGGTCCTTACGGAATCAATAACTTAGCAGGAATAGAAAAACTGCGTAGTGATCTTCCCATAACCTCGGAAAGTAATACATTTAAAAAGTTTCTAATATAAAATAGAAAACAACAGTGTCAAACAACACAAAGTATAGGCTGACAAAGTGGATTCGACGAGTGTGTAGCTCGTTTGTGTGTAGCCGATACTTTGTGTTTTTTGACTCTATCGTTTTCAATTTTATATTTGACTTGACTTCGCAGACTCGCTAAAGAATTTTATCTTAAAAAGTTTCCTTCTGTTGGTCCATAAACATAAAATGTTGGTGATAATTTTTGATTTGTGTGTTGTTGTATTTTATTGCCTTATTATTGATCCGATACAAATCCTAGTAAACATCAATCATAGTGAACATCTGGCCTATGAAAACCATTCTTACTACCAGTATAATAGAATAAAACGAGATTTGTAATCAATATGATTTGACCTAAATTCCTGGAAAGCCATTTAATAAATGAGAAAATATAACTTCTTATTTTAAATAACGTGTAAGACTTGTTTCGGACTTTCAACCGTCATCAGGAATCATGGTTGTATGGCCGAAACCGGTCGAATAATGAAATCGCGTGAAAAATACGAAGCTCAATTTTTTCATTTATTAAAATGAGATATATAATTATTTATTACCTGGAGGATGGAAGTTACGTTAATTGCACATACAAGCACTAAATATTTCCCAAAGAAGGATGGCAATTTGACGATGAGTTCATAGCTTCAGAATGCCTCCCGATGGATTGAATGGCGGCGCTCTTGACGCTCGAATGTCTCTGTCAACACAGCTCACGTTTTCGCCTAAAATCCTCCCTAGGCTTTCTTATTTCCCTATCTTTCTCACTTCCTGCTTCCCCCAATGGTCCTCTCCCGTCGCCCAGAGGACCTCACGCCGAAAGCAAAAGGGAACCAATGCGTAGGCAAAGTCCCTTTTCTGCTTCGGATTCCCGAGAATAGGCGTCCTCAGGATGAGCTCACGCTCCATCGGACGAAAAGAACTCCGAAAGGATATTCGGCGAGGATTTACTGTTTGCTCTCTCAAAGGATTCGCCCTTCCCTTTCAACGGCGAAGAAATGGCATTTCTAAAGGCATCCACGTCGGCCTGCCTGCTCCATTTATTCTTCTATACTTTGTTAGAGGCGAGCAGCCGGCAATTTTTGTTAGCTATATCCTCGATTTTTTCTCTTCTCGGAAGACGGTTTTCGGTATGAACTTAAAAAGATCACCCGCAGAAATATTTATCATTGTCTAATGTGATGTTTCGCGGACATTTGCGTCTCCCATGGCTCACCTGGCGTACGAGCTGAAATTTTGCTGCACATTTGGTAGTTTTAGTATCCTTACATGTGGTAGTTTCAGTTTAAATCAAAATTGAATGAGAGAACACCAAATTTTACAGGTTTTACGGTTATACATTTGAAATTTCTTCAAAATAGTTAACAAATAGGATTGAAGCCAGTTTAGTGGATCAATGTCGCCAATCTGTGATATTTGGTGTCATCTTTTAAATTCTTTCATTATACATCTAATCATTGCAAGTTGGTCGATGGACCAGGTGGCAATGGTCAAGGGGACAAAGTAATAATGACATCTGCCCTGCATTCGCCCAAAGACGGTAGGAAAACCCCTACAAAAACCTCCCGTGGGGAGGTTTTTAGAGAATGGTGATTTGAAGCATCATATTCGGTTTGATGATTACCTTTTGTATAGTTGTTAATATATGTAAATAGGTGTTGACTTATAGATGTCAACGTATTTCATATCGAATGTCTTCAGTTGCCCAAACTCAACTGTTGCTACAGTTTAGACACCTGTTTTCTCGTATTCATATACTTCCGTTCGCTATGATTATCTCTAATTAATATTGTTGTTTCCCCTTATTATTTAACGGTTATCGAAAGTTGTTAACTTGCTTGTTTATGATCATTAGGCATGTCATCCTCATAGTCTTCGTATTTTCTTAAAGCTTGTTAATCTCATTGAAAGTTGGAAGTTAATCGTACCGTGTTTGTAAAATTATTCTTCGTTTCTGTAATTTACGCAGTAAATAGTTTTCTTTGGTACATCTGAATGACGTTATTCTTGTCTTCTTCAAACAATAGGAAATTATACATTCATTACAATTTTTACTCCTGGCAAAACTATGTATTCAAGTAATCTGTGACAACTAAGAAATAAGTATGTTATAAATAATCATAATATTTTCTTTAATGCAAAAAAGATCCAAATTATATCGATTTCAATCATTATTATTTACGAACACAATAACCCATTCCCTAACCAGAAAATCCCAATTAATTAGAATTTGAACCCGAGACCTTGTGGTTGGAGTGCTGCACCTGCATGCTGACTACTTTGACACCGCGGCCGGCAACTATCAGAGCAGCCCTTACCATTGAAGGTCGTTATAGAAATAGGAAATCTAATCTTCGCTCCTCTTTAACATTATGATGTGGTGCTTAGAAGGAAGTTAGAACGTAAAAAAGCGGAGATCAAAGATTTTTGAGGTATCTAGGGGAAAGTATCGGTTGCAGTCCTGTATACCATAAATTTGTGCGTTAATAGAAAGGAAGAATGTCTCGGAGGTTTTCTCAAACGGTTTTTCAGGAGAAAAAGAAAGAATCTAACCCAAGGTTCTCGTCCTCAATTTTTATGTCAATACCGCCACCGTACGATTTTTGTTATCGTTAACGGGAAAGAGACGAAGAGAAAAAACAGGTAAAAATATCGAGAAGAGGTCGAGAAATGAGAAATCAGGACAATAGTGGGAGTGCGCGAGATTTTCAATTGATGATGAGTAGGGCGGTGAGGAAGCGACGTGAATAGCTCTCGTTCGCATTGAAGGCACGGACAAGGTTCGTTATTCCGTCGATGATGACATAGACTGCACTTGCAGAGAAATGGCAGCACGAGGTACACAATCATTGACGAATTAATATTGTATCAGACAACTGAAACTACTGAGCAAGAGAATGGCCAGGTATTGGGAGAGAACAAGTAATATTTGTAGTTTGGAATCACTTTGTGATGCTATCGAGTTGTTGCTCTTTGTTTCCAAAATCCAAACAATCTAAATTAAAATAATTGTTTCTTCTCAAGCTGTTCAAAATTAATGGTATTAATGTCTTGCGAGGAATATATCTTAGGAAAATATTTTCTAATTTGAGGCTATGAACGCTTTGCACTCAATAGTAAACAATAAAAAGAACGAAAAATTGAGTCTGGAAAAAGAAAACCGATTTTTATCGGGAAAATATTAAAAATCAAGTAGGCAACAGAAAAGAAAATACCTGTGACTAAATATGTGTATAAAGTTTAAAAACAAAATAGTCAACAGAAAATAAAATACCTGCGACTAAATATGTGCATAAAGTTTACACAGTATTTGTTATTGCTCAATACATACCTTTTATTTAATCTTTATTAAAGAAGATCGAACATTAAGAAATAGTAGCTTCTTTTTAGTCAGTATGTTTGAATGCATGGAGGACTTCGCAGACACCGCTTACGGTCATTCAAATAAAAGTAACGAATCACGTGGAAGAGAAGTCAAATAATACTCATAAGGCATTTTATGAAGAGAAAATTAAATTTACATTTACCGGTTCTGATTTTGATAGGAAATAAAAATCTGAGGTCGCTACATAACCCATTTCTTCATATATACTTCCAAAATATTATCCGTATTACCTTGTATCATTTTATTGTCATCAGCCTCAATAGATTCCTATACATTCATGGTTTCCATTAATTTAAGTATCACTATTACTTTACCGGTGAATCATGGTAAAAAATACACGTATTATACAAATTTTTAAAAATATTACAAAGCTTATGATGCGTATCTAAGAATCGTTGCATTGTAGAGGAAACGAAAATCGTCAAACGGCTTCAAATGATATTTTGTAACTCCTTACACGACTTATTTTCCAAGGAATAACAAGTAGGACTTATTTTACTAATTTCTTACAAATTAAAGATACTTACAGATTTGTTTTGTGTTATATTTTTAGCTTCTTGAACCGGTTGTTATTTTTAAGAGCTGAAATCCTTTTATTCATAAAAGGGTAATTTATATTCTAAATTAGAAATGATAGCACGCGTAAAGAACATTGAATTTTTTACTAATAGTCGCCTTATATATAGGCAAAAGAAACGCATAATAGTATAGCTGGTCGTAGCATTGCAGGATGCGGGCTCATGCGGTTGCCTTCTGCACAGGTATGTCTTGAGTTGAAGACCAGCATGTCCTCGATAGGACATGCACAATTTAGTTATACGCTCCCTCTGGAAATTTATANTTTCTATTTCAAACCTTCGAGAGCTTTTTGAGATGACTATGCTAAAAGCTCTTTGATAAAATATGAGAATAATCTTTTATAGCAAAACCAATTGAAATATTTTTACTTTGTTGTAAAATGCTATACCAATGATAGTAATATGTAGAGACGACGAGGATGTTAATATAGTATAAATGATTGAATGGTATCACACTATTAAACATGATTTGTCTTTGAAAAATAGGTAAAATATGGTCATTGCTGTGGAAATACCCATCGCAACCGTAAAATATAATTGAAATTAATTACAGAATGGCGAAAAAGTATAAATAAGGATCGTGGCGGTCTCTTTATATTAAGAAAAACGGCCAATTCGTTTTTCGTTTTTCCTTTTCGTTTACTTTTCATTTGAAAAATATGGTTGCTTTACGGCAAAAAACGAGCAAAAAATCATAATTTAATAAAAAATAGTTTTCCGATCAATTTTACCCAAAATTAAATGTAAATTTATGAAGACTCGTCAAAAGTAGTAACGGTTGGATTGAAGTCGAGTTCGCCGGAAGCAACTCCTTAAGTAGAGTCTCAGACTTTAGAGGTTCTAGGAAACTGGGCAGAAGTTTCACGGATGGTGTCCAGGACAGAATATATTAAAATAATCTATACATTGAGTACGATAGAAAGAACATCATTATGCGTAACATACCGCGGCCTTTTGCGCATAAAATTATCCTGAATTCTGGATCACCTATAAAGGTGCATTAGATTAATAATCTGCATGAAAAATAGTAGAATTACTCGTATAAGTTTAGTAAAGCCTTCTAAAGAATGCACTCGTTTTGAGTAACTTGGAGACGCGGCTTTTAATCACATAAAAGAGTTAATGATAAGTAGAATACGTCAGAGGGAAAGAAAGGGGACGAGGAAGCTGGAAGAGATGAAGCAAAGGTGTGGCGCAAAAAATCAGAGCGTGATAAACATTTGAATGATTTCGTTGGAATGGGACAGAAGCCACGAGGCGAAGCAAGTGGGAAGGAAATGGCGGGGGATAATAAGGATCCGTATCTCAAAGAGGTCGAGCATAAATGAGGTGGGGGAAACAGAAACAGAATGGAACCTAAGCAGAGAGGAGAGATAGTTCAGGGAAAGGGTTTTTGCGGGTTCTGTGGAAGGCGTTTCCCCGAGTCTACAGCTTGCGAGTGGTTTCGGGGGTTTACGTGAAGCTGCAAATCACTACTGCCACGGGCGCTGAGATAAGTGTATTCAGGGGCACCAGAAGGAAAGGGAAGGTGAGAAGAGAGACTGGGAAAGTGCGGGAGAGAGTAAGACGAAGCACGCGTAACGGAAAGGCGTTGGGAGAGATTCGAGGAGTCTTGTTTTTATTCGTCTGGACGGAGGTGAGAAATTTGCGTAGATGTAGTTGGTGACGAGGAGTAGAAACGGTGAGAAATCGCTTCGAATAGTGCTGCGGCGAGGGATTAGAGACTCAAAGCTCCCTTTCAGAAGCGTACATTTGCAGTGGGTGTAAAGAGGCAAAGAAAAAGTTACCTCTGTTTGTTTTTATCGAAACAAGGAAGTTTACGATCTATAGACTGGGATATCATTTGTAATTTTATATGATATAAAAGAAATTCTCGCGTATCAAATATTGATTTTCGGGAGTATAAAAATCCTATCTATTAAGTACTTAATTTGATAAAACTACAACTGAAATCTTTTTCGCTTCATATTTCTTACCTCCGAGTTCTTTGCAATAACTAATTTTTCTACGTAAGATACATCGTGAAAGTACTCCCATGATCAGTTTGATTATTTGAAACAAATTATGCTTTCTATAAAACGTCTTCAAATCAAGATACACCTCGAGTGTCATTAATTTCTCATATTTGTTAACTGATTCGCCGAGCGTGTTGACGTGTACATCATAGAATAAACCCCTTTTCCGTCAATAAAAAAGCACATTTTTAAGGCCTTACTACAAGTAGTTACAATAGACGTCGCAGGATCATGAAAAAATAACCTTTCACCATCGGCCAACAGCTATGAGTATTGAAATATCTCCATATACATATTTTGGCATCAAATATTTTTTTCTATACCTTAACCTGCTGTCATCGGAAACTAAAGATATACACATCGCCGTAAATTTATGAGATTCAAATCTGCGGAATGAAAAACGCTGATGTATATTCGAAGACATTTGCCTATCGCGCTCCGCAAACAGTCTCATCCCACGCAATCAAAGGAATTTTTTTCTACCGTAATTGTGGGATTCGTCGATAAAACCCCATCGCGGGAACAAGAGGCAGGAAAGAAATCAAAAAGGGATGAATGGGGCGGAAAGAAAATTATGCAAAAATAGACCGAACAAAAAATTATACCGCTCTCTTTCCTCTGGGCCTGCGTCAATATTTTAGGCGTCCTTCTTCCGTTCCAAAGGAGTCTCCGAGGAGTGAATCATTTCCTTCTGCAAAATCGTTTTTCATCCCTCGCCGAATTCGCTTACATGGGCAACCTGGGGAAGTCACGTGATCGGCGCTTTTTATAGATGGAGTAAAAGGTTAGAAGGCTCACGAGACAGTAATTAGATCCCCGTGGGGATTGATCTCCTCAAGTGAAAGGAGGAGGCGCAGCAAGAAGAAGTTTTTGCTTCTTCCACTCTCTTTAACGTCTCTTAAAAGTCCCATTTTCTGCTTGCCTCCGCCGTCGGAAACGAAATCCGTAACTTATCCACCCGAAACCCATCTCTCTTTCTCTACCTATTCCGCATTATCCTTGTTTTTTTTTGGCGGAAAACATTTTCCCTCCGCTCGAGAACGAGGTCTTTACATGATGGGATTTCCTCCTTTTCCTACACGTTTAAAACGTTCTCTCTTTTATTTCACTCAATTCCACGGAAATGCTTTCTTGAAAAAAGCTGCGCGAGACCCAAACGTTCGATCGTACCCACGGTTTTTTAATTGTTTGCAGAAGAGGGTGTTTGTCGGGTATTATTTTGTTTCCTTGTCCTTGTTTCAAGAGCTTACCTGGAAAAAATTTCAATAAGTACGAGGAGGATGTCGTTCAACGTTTACATTTTTTGATATTACGAGATAAATTATTTTGTGAAATTGAAGTTAGGTTAAAAACTGTAAAACTTTATTTTAGATTTTGGTATTAATTTTTAGATCGATAAGGCAGTAATAGCTGTTATGCGAGAACTATTAAAATTATAGCGGTTATATTTGTTACTAAGAGCGTTATTTTTCTATTTCAAACCTTCGAGAGCTTTTTGAGATGACTATGCTAAAAGCTCTTTGATAAAATATGAGAATAATCTTTTATAGCAAAACCAATTGAAATATTTTTACTTTGTTGTAAAATGCTATACCAATGATAGTAATATGTAGAGACGACGAGGCTTTTAGGAATGAAAAAATATTACTGAAAGTGTAAGTTCTGGCTATAAAGCATATGGCTAAAGAATCCCAAATAATAGCTTGGTTTATATTTTCCTAGATAAACTTCTATGGGATCAATTTTTAGAAATTTTACTTCAGTCGATTGAATGAAGCAAAAAAGTTCCGACATTGTAATCAAAAACTTAATAAAGACAGAATCCGGCGTAGTCAGACACGTTATCCGTTGCACCGGTGGGCCTGACCAATATCCATCCTTCGGCGTTCCTAAGGGATGACTCATGCTCCATTCTGAATTCTTTGTCTTACGTAATCTCACTTTCGTTAAAAAAGTCCCCTTGAAATATTTTTACAGGTAACGCAAATTAAGGTTTGTCAGAAAATGCCTATGAATATTTTTACATCGGGGGAAGTGGTAATCCTCCATTCCGTTTACTCCGGATTGTAGGGTCTCTTACGCGCCGACGAAACGAATTTTACGCATCCTTATACCCATAGCATGGAATTTCTCATAACGAGAAATTATCCCTTTATGCGTGCATTAATGTTCCATGAAGTCAACAAATTTAAGTTCGAATCCCATCCACTGCATCTCAATTTCCTCATTTTAATTATAAATATGATTCCCGGAGCGATTCGGAGCAGCTTTACGGCCGCGATAACTCACCGCCAATTTTGAGCAAACCGGTCTTAATATCACGTTACCTTTATCACCCGTTCAAAGCAATAGGCACAAACAAACTCCCACACACTCATCAATTTCAGTCGGATCTTAGAAAGGCTTATTCATCCATTTGGAGGTCCCAGTTTAAATCCGCCGCTAAAGAGGACGATCCTCAGTCTGCGGGGACCATTACGATTTCAGAGCCCGGGAGGACGAGATTACGGTTTTTAAACCCGCTAAGACGGTTATCTCCCCAATAAAGACTCCTAATAAGGAGAGGGAGGAGATGGGAAATAAACGTGGAAAAGTATGCGAGAGAGAATTATGGCGGAAGAGAATAAATGCGAGGATTTATGCCCGGCCAGGCGGGTGCGTATGGTGTCAGGTGCACGAGAAAGAGAAACCAAGAAGGGTAGGAAGGGTTTTCTGAGGGAAAGGAATATGGTTTTGGTACCTAAGGGAAAGTGTTCGGGGTGTTTTCTAACCGAAATGGTTGTTGAATTGCATTTGGTTGGGCTGTTAGGGATTGAGGAGCCGGCGGAAGGGTGGGGTAGCTTCGAGGGGGTGCGGAAGGCAGCACGTGGTGCGGTAGGAGGCGGGCGCGGCGAGGTACGTGAGTTATTTACGCCCGACGTCTTCATTAGTAGACTTGAGGAGCAGATTCAGTGCCTCCCTATCCTCCTGCTGCGAAAACCCTCTTCCTTCGCATTCCTCCCACTCACCTCCTTCTTGTATCCTTAGGAAAGCAGTATTCCTCTCTCTCAACACCGCCTCCCCCCGCGAAAGCCTTATCCTCACGGCCATGGCTGCCTCATTCCTCGCACCCTAAATCTAGCGCCATACATCTCTTCCGGAATCACGCCAGACCAAGACGAAGACCGCCACTTCAGTCTCTTCATCTCCTCTCCTTCAACTTTCCCGACTATCTTTCATCCCCGCTCCGACCGCTTTTGTTCAACTCTACGCCCCACCTAGTGCCGTTTCCGTTTTTTCAAGGAGTTGCCGCGCTTAACCTTGGATCTATATTTTTCTGGGTCGGAGTTAAACAGTGCGGATCAGATCGGATCTTTCAGAAAAACTGCTTCTCCGAAAGTGTACGCTCTCTGGTCATGAATGCCGAGATTCGTTCGACGCGCGGTGGCAGGCATCTCATGTCGGAGGAGTTAGGTAATTTGTACATTTTTCGGTTTCTATCGTCGCTGGGATACCGGGACGTGGATCGTTTTTTTATCCTTTCTAATTAGGGAAACTTGATGCATGTTTTTTTTTTTACTTCGCTGCAGCGAGACCAAGGGAAAATTTTATTTTTTGGTTTGCGCACGTATGTTTGATGAAAAGGTAGGTTTCAAGGCCATAAGGTTCAGCGCCAAATGCGTTTTTGTAATTTTTTAGAAAAGGAGGAAAGAAATTGAGAATACATCGGCGGAAAATACTCCCATAGGAAATATCTCCCAGCAGTATTTGATCCTTTGCTATTTATTTGTTTCTCGTAGTTGCTCTGTAAATCAAAAGGAAAGCATCCGCAAGTTCCCTAAAGGGGAAGTAGTTGCTCACGTCTTCCCGTTTTTTAACTTTGATTGGCCTATTTACCTAGCGCATTTTATTTCAGTGAATTTAGGAAAACAGACCCATTTCTTGTTGAAAACTTTTGATGCATAACCATTTACGATTTAGACTGTTAGAGGCTATATATCTCAAGGCGTGCTTGAGTAGTTGTTAAACGTTTTCAATTAAACTAACATTCAAATATTATAATGAAATTCAGCAGAAAATCTTCAGAAAATTTATAAAAATCTGTCGACAATTTTAAAATAACTTCATTCGTCGTAATCTATATTTAACTGGAAAAGTTTCGAAGAATATTGATCTGGAAATTACCGAGCAAATTTTTAACTTCAAAGCATGTAAAGTTTTGTTGTTTTGCAATCTAAGTCTGCCTGATCCATTGATAATCTATAAATAAGCATTTTCATATCTATACATAAGCTTCCTTCGTAGCATTCAACCTAGCATTTAACTGATATTTACATTCCCAGCGAATTCGAGCAAAGCATTTTTCGTGCAGAGTCCGTGGGATATTCCGTAGTTCTAATTATTCACTGCCCTCAGTAATGAGGTTCAGTTGTTAATTTTCATCAGAGGAAGTAATTGAGTCTAAATTAATTAAAGTGTTGGCGTAAATAAGAATTAAATACACCCCGAGAACCATCATTTTCTCCGGAGGTTGTTATTTCATGAAAGTTTCCTGATCTCTCCCGTTAAGTTTTCTTCCCTAAACCATGAGGAGGCCTTCGTCTTCTACGGCCACACATCTTCCGTTCTCCCCCCTTCGGTTTCCCTCTCTTCCTCGCTCTCCAACTATATCTTCCCTTATCTGCTCTTTTAATTTCCTGCCTCCCTCGCTCCTTTGCCTTTTGTTGGCCAGTCTTTTAATTTTTTCTTATCGACCCGTCCTCGTAATCTTTGTTCCCTTAAACGTGTTCCGGATATGACGCAAATTCTCTGCCGTCGTAGGTTTTGATGCGTACATTTGTAAAGAAACTCGTGCTTTATACGTTTGAAATGAATGCATAGCCTATTCTAGTAAAAAAGTAAGAGGTATTCAACTCCCTTGCATGCGTGAGAAGAGGAGGTGCTCAAGGACCGAGAAGCAACTGAAGTTGATGGAGAATGATCATAAGGTACCACAAGGGCCTGTAAGCCAGGGAACAATGATTTTACCTCCTCCTGTGCTTACTTCATTACCTTCGCTCCATACCATTAAATTGAACTTAAATTTAACACGCATTTAAAGGTCTGCCTCTGAAGGTAAATGCTTGAACAGCAGCTTGGGTTATTTTAAGTGATGTTTGACTGCTGATGACTTAAATTAAACAGCTCACATTGTAGTTATCTACAACATTTTTTGTACGCAATAATTCTTTCAAATGACAGAAACAAAACTTCAGTTTTTTGTTATGTGCAATTGGCATTCTTAATTAGATTTGGTAAGGATGAACCTGCAATTCTAAGAAATGTTTTCCATGATAAATGGCAATTTTCCTTCACAGCTATGTTACAGTTGATAAGATGTTAAAGTACAAGTAGCTAAGCCAAATGCAAATATTTTGATAATAATTCCTGAGAGTAATAGGCATATTGTAACTGTCGAGGAATCCCGCGAGCATTGTCTTGAAATGTTTCCTAAGTTCATAATTGCTTAATTTGCTAAATCCATTGTCATGTTTGGAAACGTTTCTTGAACACCGAAATTTTATTATAAGAATTACGCGTAAATATGCCTTATCTCTAAACTTGAGTTAAAAACACCGGTCAATTATTGTAGAAATTTGTTTTCTGATTATACTCTAAAAATGTGAGCTGTTGACGAAAATAGAACTAAAAACAGATAACAGAGTTTCAAATAAAAATCGCAGAATTTGATGTCATTAAAAAATATATTTGCTCCTAGGTGATTGTTAACGTGAAATTACGCAATGAATCACTTATCAAACAAGAAGAAAATAAGGAATTGAATATATGGAAATAGATAAGGCTACATTCATTTTAAATAGTTTTTAAATAAGTTAAAATTGTTAAAGGGTGGTTGTTGGGAATATGATATAACTGGATATAACAAGTTAATGAAAATTAGATGGGCTTCAGCCAGACAGAGCTAAGGCGTAGGCTGACAATGGGCGACATGTTTCCTTTTTCTCGTGGGCGAACTTATTTTCGAAGAAAAACATCTAAGTTACACTTATAATAAATTCTTAAAAGTTTAAGGCAACGAATCTTCCGAGCTCGTTGGCGTATCCTTAACGTACCATCAAATTCGCACCATATTTATTCCGCCGAACTTTGTTCCTTCTTTTATCAGTCCGAGCTGTTTATCCTTGTTCCTCCTGCTATTTCGTTTTTACTCGATTACTTCTCACTCTTTTCAGCGCGTTCCCTCCTCCTATCTCTCGCATCACAATTTCCTTTCCTCGCCTCCTCTTCTTCTCCCTTATCTTTTGATTCCTTTATCTCTTCCGCTTCCTTTCCATACGTTTCTATCTTCCCATCTCCTCCCCACTCTCTCCCCCTCCTTTTCGTTATCTCCCCTCCTATCTTGCGTACGTTCTCACCACTTTCTTTCCCCACCATTTTTTATTTTCCTATCTACTTTCCCAACTCCCTTGCCCTCTAATTCCCAAAGTCGCTCCTCTCTCCCTTTCTCCTTCGAGTTTCCTCAAGACTTTCCCATTATCCGATTTCTTGTATTTATTTACCTTACCCTTATCTTCTTCATCATTTAATATGCCCCAGATTTTAATTAAGATTCAAATGTTGGGTATTAATTAACTTTTGTTTGTAAGCTACTGCTTTCTCTGCCTCCGCTCTCCTCGTGTTTCGTTTCTTTTGACTGGGATTTTGGTAAAAGACGGAACTGGTGTTGAATGGAGGATTTTTGCTCATGTAGGAGGGATGTTTAGAAATAAAGTAGTGGATTGACAATATCCCAGAAGAGTTAAATTATGTAAAGAAAGTTTTGTTTATACTTTTTATTAGCGAGGTTGGGTTTACTCGTATCTGGGCCTTTCTTCCTCCTACCCTTGCAGCTAATATTTACAGATATTAATGAAAAGAAATGAGAGTTGGGCGTGGGAAAAACCTTTGCTACTTAAGCTGAACAGAAGAAAAACATGCGTTGTGGAAAAATAAACGTAGAGAAGAAGGTGAAATAACACGGTAAAATAATTCAAAACCCATTAACGTTGAAAATGCGAAAATAATATAGACCATCAAGTAGAATAGTGTTTATAGATCAGAAAGGTGTTTATTATATACAAATATATGGGGTAGATATTACAGAAACACCAGATTTTAGGTAATGGAGGTAAGCATCATCCATTACAATTTCCAAATTCTTTTATTTCCTACATTACTGAAATCGTTGAAGATTTCTTCAAATTTATGATTTTCGAGTATAATCTAATTTAAAAGCTGTAACTCTAAAGCTTTTAACCCATTTCTGTTCGGAACATTATGGTATCTTTGTTAATCACTTGCATGTGAAAAATTTAACGCCCCTTTGTGTTGGCATATAATTCTGTAATAGGAGGACTCGGTCAGTATTGAACGATTTTCTCCGAAAGGACGTGTTTGTTGAATTCTATTGGGTCCTGTTTTTTTTTCCTTTTCATTTCCCCCGGGTATTCTGTTATTCGATCTCCCTCTTAACTTTTTCTTTCTCTAGTTTTTCCCTTTTCATCACTATATTGTTTCTGTCTTCGTCCTCTCCTTTCCTCCCCTCACCTCTCCTACCCTCTTCGTCCTATCTTCAATTTCCTGCTCCACTTTCAACCAGTCTCTTCGTACAACTTTTTGCCTCCTTTTTTCTCGTGGGCTCACCTTTTTCCTCCGCCCACCAACTTCCTCTCTTCATTCTTCTTGGCATTCCAGTCTCGGCATCCGTTTCCTATCTTCCTCTTCTTCACTATCTCCACCCTTTTTTCCTTTCCGACGGTTTCCATCCCTTTTACAAGTGTCCGGAGGGAAGTCTACAGAACCTTCGTTTGGATGCTCGTTCCCCGCCATCTTTCGGATGGACGCGTATCTCGTGTCTCTCGGTCAATTATTAAGGAAGTGGTTAGGCGTATTCCTCCAAGGCAGAACCTCCTTAACCTTCCTCGCAGCCTTTCTCCTTCACTCAAAATACCCTCACACCCGTCCATATTTCGCGCTCTATTTCGCACCACTTCTGCCCAGTGCATTAATTCCCTTTCGTTCTCTATCTTCCACGTATTTTACTTTCTAACTGCAATGTAAAATGTAATGTGTGAACGACAGGAAAGATGAACGTAACACGTTCATTACTTATAATTAAGGAAACCTTTTTAAATTTTTATTAAGTTATATAGTTGAGTTATGTATTCCAGCTATGTTTCACAAAAGACGTAATAAAACACGTTTTGATCTGAACCTTTCTGCGATTTCTTAGAGACTTGTTCTTTTCATTGAAATTAGAATTCGTGTGTGCTGATATCGTGAAATGATTAAACTATCGGATAGTGGCACAATTTGCTATACCTGCTATTATATACCATTTTAATGGAAAAACTATAGTATAATTTTTATACCTTGATTTAGTATAAATAAAAAAAGTTAGATTGCGGATGCATTTTCAAAGCCTTCATCTCCTACGGTGATAGTGTTTGTTACTGTTCCAAAATTTTTCTATTAGAGAAATAAAAATATACTTCATGCTAAATCCATCTCCCTTCCAGTGAAAAATAAAATTATGTGATTAGTAACCTAAATGGTGTATTTAGCTACCCATAATTATTTCCGGGACACATCATTAAATCGGCTGTTGAACTTTGACTAGCAACACTAAACAATTACAGTGAACTTTATTACCATCGATGTTTCATCTATCCAGCGTAAATTAACAGTAATCTGCACATTTCCCTTTGACAAGCCAGGAATTGCTCAGAAGTGCTAATAATGTTACGGATGGAATTTTACTGATAATGGAAATAAATGGAGCTGTACAACTATTTCTTTTGTCTCTATCGATGTCTGCTTTTATCTAAACTATCTCGGTTTTTCTCGTGGTAATCAACATAATGCAATTTTAGTGGTTTAATTTCTATGGGTGCTCGCAAATTCTCTCTCTTTTTATGCGTGTGCATTCTTCTAACGTATTTGGCATCCGTTTCCTTTCTCCTTACTCATTTCTTCTTTTCATGTTTTTCCTCCTTTGAGTCATCTCAAACCTATGTTTGTCAAACATTCCTCTAGGACTTGCCTAGTATTCTACGCTAATTCCACAGAGACTTCTGAACGGCTTCGTTTTTTCGAATTTGGAATACTGAAAACAGCAGGCAGACAGCTTTCAAGTGTATTTAATTTCGAATCATAATGACATTAACGTAATTCATAAACGTCTAAATTACTATAGACTTCTTCTTTTAATTAACTTTTTTAGTTACGCATATGGAGCGCTGAAAGTAAGCGACATCTGTTATTGAATATAAGTTAATAGTTCTGAGTGAACCGGGATAATTGAGATAACGGTTATGGCCATAGATCGATTGAATATGAAAGTGATAGAAGTTTTGGAATGAGATATGAACGGAGAAAATAATACTAAAGCATTCGTGTTCATCGTTAATAGTAAAATATGCGTCAATACAGGCCTATTAAAAATTGATACTTCTCGAAGTTATCGATTCTAATTTTAATTGAGAAAGGAGGCGATCTCCTTATTTGACTCTTAAACCTTTCATGGCATTTTTGAGTTGAGGAAGGTAAGATTTGTGTTTGATACCATTTGATCTGTGTTCATCTGTATCCGAACCAGCTCTTCTACTCTCTTCTCTTCATGTTCTGTGGATAAAAAAAGGAAGTAAATGATTGAGATGAGAGTTTGTTGGCGATAAAAGTAAAGAAAAACTAGAGGAAGAAGAGGTGCGGAAAGAGAAATAAGATTGTTGAAGAGAAAGGGAAGCCCACAGGAGAGAGGGAAGCTTTGCATGGTGGCTGCGGCATTCCTGTAGGCGGTGGATGGGGTAAAGGCCCTTAGGACGACTTCTCTGGGGAACGGAAACGCAGGTCCAATCAATACTTCTCCTTCAAGAGTTAAATTTTCTTTGGACTCACTTTCCCATTTCAATTGTGGCTAGTAAGATTGTTAACCGTTTGCCGAATATTTTCGGTACTCGGCAATATTAATGTGGATCAACAATTCAACTAGCTAAATCACAGGTAGCAGCAGATAATCTAGTCGTGACCAGCCGCGGTTGGCGTGCTAGCGCTCCAACCTCAAGGTCCCGGGTTTAAGCCCGTGCTAATCGGACTTCTCTGGCTAGGGAATGGTTTTGGATGTTTGTGTCCGAGTTTCCCAGCGAAAGTTGGCGGCAGAAAGGGATTCAGGCCGCGAAAATAAGCGCCAAAACCAAATTCACCATCATCATCGCCAATCATTAAAAATCATCAGCAAACCCGTAAGTGATAGGAGTAGGGCCAATACGGAAAGATCGGTTAATCTAGTCGTACAACTAGGAGAAAATAAGATTCAGACCTTTTAGCATTAACTAAGTCTGCATGTTTTCGATAACCGGAAAACTTCTGAAAGCTTTTCCTGGTCGTTAATGAAAAGTGTAGATGTACCGCGAAGTCTATCTTAAGCACAATAAACACTGTTGCTGACAGTTTTTCGGGTCCACTTATTAATATCAAGTTACGATATCACTATTGCAAGTCTTTCCTCTCTTATTTTCTCAGAGAGTAGCAGTTTTCCAAATTCGTATTAATGAAAGAAATTTGCGTTTTAGATCATGTTGAATATTTCGTCGAAATTCGAAGGCTATTTCATTTTTAATATTTCATCCAAGGCGAAGCCCTGTGACATTTCCTATTTACAATTACCATTCTGGATATGGACGTTAAGATATAAAGCAGCGCATATGCGGTTTAAGTATCTAATGGGTGACGTCCCTTTTCCAGTTTTTTAGTCACAGACTCTTTACCGAATAAATATAAAGTCTAAATTAAATATTGACCATCGAAATCTTCATCATGGCCTTTGTGACAAGTACATTTTAAAAGATCCTTTGAATGTTGCGCAGCATCTTGTTTTGGGGAACAAATACTTTTAATGAAAAATTTAAGTTCACATAAAAAATTAAACTCAAATAGCTCCTAAATTTCATGATATTATCCTCTTTAAAATAGTTGTCATGGGTTGAGAATTCATATATGAGCTATATACTTTTCATAAATGGCTTAATGAAGGCTTTTAGGCGCAAAATAAATCTACAATGAAGGCACTTTTTGTATTCGGAGACCTTTCCCGTCCATCGAGGCATTCGTATCGACGTTCTTATCTTCCCTCTCATCTGAAGTGTATCGTTTTTATCAATTCCCGCTACTTTGCCATTAACTTATTTCTCCGCCGTCTACTCTCTTTTTCGAGCCACGCCATTTATCCGCTGTCATTTTTTCTTTCCGTCAGTCCATCTCTTCGGTCTCCGAGCCTTTATCTTTTTCCATCCCAATCTTTCTCATTTCCTCCTTTTTGAGTGCCCCTCTTCTTAAGCTCTGGCCCTCGATGTAATAAGTCAAACTATCTTTTTCACGAGATATATCTCGAACGCTGGAAATTTAATGGGCTTGCTCTTTCCTTCGGAAAAAGAACGATCCGTACGAACAATGCCATCTCCTTCCCTTAACGTTCAAATGATAGAGTTGTGATTCGCTCGAGCAAACGATGATGATAATGAAAAAATCCAGCAATGCTTCGCAAATGATGCAATAAAACATGTTTTTATTTTAACCTTTCTGTGATTTCTTACGTGAGACTTGTTTTTCTCATTGAAATTACAATTTACATGTGCTAAAATCGTGAATTGATCACACAATCGGATAATGGTACAATTTCCTGTCTACTATTATTTACCATTTTACTAGGAGAACTAACTATAACATAATTTTCATACCTAGATTTAGTATCAATGAAACAAGTGAGAAGAGATTTTTACTTCTATAACTGATAACCATGAATATTTCACAGTTATGGTTTGTATTTTTGCACGTTTTCTTTGTAATGAAAACTATACGTTAATGGCAGGTATTGCTTATGTAAAATAAACAACATATGTATTTAATATGTTTGTGATTGTAAAGCTTCCTTTAATTACGTTCAATCTTACAAAAAGTTTAGTTTACGATCACCCTTAAAGGTGGAAGTACTCGTAGTGTATCCGAAATGAACATAGGGTAATAATTTAGGTCAATTATATATTTTTATTCCTTCCAGTGTAGCTTTATGAATCCATCAATTTTTGTTTTCAATGAGGAAATATTCTAATTAATCATACTTTATAGGTAAGAGGCACGATTCAAAGAAATTCGTTATACTTTATAGGTAAGAGGCACGATTCAAAGAAATTCGTTTTCAGTACAAGAAAAGAAGTTCATTCAATGTAACAGTAATGCAGTGAAAGCTCCCTTTAGCGGAATCAAATGGAACCTTAAAAATTTTCCGTAATGGAACGATTTCTGTCATGTTCAGGCCTGAATCTCTTATACAAAAATTCCTGTTCTGCAGATCAAGACTAATAAATGGTTGGGAAATTTTCGCGGTGGACAAGATTCTGCTATACGCAAGTTCTGTTATACAGTTTCCACTCTAATATCATATTATTTATGGCTGATTGTAAGAACTTGATCAGAAAACGAAATGAATTTATATTATTATATGTATGATTATTTAAAATTTTAGTTTCATATCTCGGAAATACGTATCCGCGATTATTACGTTGTATATTAGGAAATGTAACAATATAAATCGTTGCTACTCAGATGTTCATAAAGCTTAATGAGACCTCTCAAAATCATTTGTCTCTTATCTTCTAAGATCTTCTTCCCCTTTAGCGTATTTTGGGAGTTATTTAGAAGAATTTATGATGTTTAAAGATTTGTCCCACTCAAGAAAAATCTCTCTCCTGTTGTTCTGATTTCCTTAAAGATTTCTTCCGAAGGAAACGCTAATACTTGACATTTAAATTTGTTTTGTTGGGGATAGTTTATCGTGAAGCAAATGATACGTTTATAGCCTTCGAAAAGGTTCCGTTGAAGCATGAAAATTTGCTCTTGGAATCATCCCACAACGTTGCGGTTCTATGAGCTCTTCCTAATTTTGCCATTTTTCCAATCGAATTGAAATTCCTTCAAAATGGTAATCATATTGTTTAAATTTCTCGTTCCGTTTTTGTTATCATATCACACGATCACATTTCACACATCACACCACGTTTTATTTTCGCTTCTCCACGCATAACGTTTATTTGCATTTCCTAAAACTTTTCCTTCATTGAGTGAAATATAAGTTCAGATTTTTATTTATTTATTGGATTTGGATGTATCATGACTTCACCCGAAATAGTGACTATTATTACACTTGCTATCACATTTTCATTTACATTGCATTTGTTAGTAAACAATATTAAATTTGTTATTATTAAAAATCCACTAGTTAGTTATCTTTTGGCTTTAGTAACACTTGGACTCGTGACTTTAGTTATTACTTGGACTCTTACCAGTTTGTATTATTTCATTATGTTCGTGTGAATCAGGCTTCTTTCAGATAACTTTCAGAAAATTGTCGTGTATTTTATGTAGCTTTACCATTAATTAATACACATACTTTTCATTGAGATTCAACTTAAATCATGGGGTATTTCTATGACAGCCTGATTAAAGATTATAATAACGTCTTATTGGTTTTTACATGTTGACTGTAACGATGGTTTACTAAAGGCCCAGCTTCTCTTAAGATGTTTATATTTTGTATTAGTAGTATTTTTTATTGCTTCGAGATCTAAGGTAATTTCGCACGTGAGCTCCTGCCGGGAGTCAAACCAGGAATCACTTTCAACCAAGTCGAATATGTTACCCACTTGGCCCCCGGAGGCCCATTCCCTATTAGGTCAAAATAGATCATATTAAGTAAAATATGAATGTCATCTATTTGCAGCAAAACCAATGATAGATATCCTGACACAGAACATGAAGAGCAATCATTACTTAAAATTGGAAGTTTGTCGTATTCTCGAATATCATGTGGCACATAAAGAGCTTCCATACAGCGCACTAGTTTGCCGCGGCAGATCGCTCGGAGAGCTCTGGCATCTGACATTGGCGTAGTCTTTGATGAGAATGCCTGTAATGAAATCCGATCGACATCCGAATGGTTGCACCTCGCCGTTAAAAGATGTTTGCCTGAACCGTCAGCAGTGGCGATAGCGTTGTTTCGCCCCTAAAACCTCGTCTTTGCCCCCGTGAACACGGCTTTCCGAGGTAGAAACCTATGGCTCGACATGGCTGGAGCGACATTTACCGTAATCACTTCAAACCCTTATCTCCTTTCACTCCTCCCACGTCTTCTTTTCCCTTAAGCACCTACCCTTCATCTCTACGCCATCTCTTCTCCCTCGATCCGCCCGACACTTTTTAGGGAATTTTTACGTCACACACTCGGCGTTGCCAAGTGGCGATGTCGGCGGGGGATGAGGCGTTGGCCGATAGGGGCGAGGCTTTAAAACCCGTTGAAGGCGCAGTAACAGATGGCAATGCCCGCACCCCGCCGGTGTCCCCGTAACCGCAGCACGACGGAGCTTACGTGCCGCTAAAAAAGATGAAGTGTCAATGGCGGGAGATGAAAACTATGCGGTTAAAGGGGAGAAACTGTCTCTCATCGCATTTCCACTGAGATATCCTTCCCTCTTTGCTTTTACGCGTTTTCCACCTCTTGGCTGTTCCCTATGTTTGGCTGCGTTCTCTCTCCCCCCTGTTCGTCGCCAGTCTTTTCCCTTTAGCTACCATTACCCCCGGCGTTTTTGGCGTTGTTTTTCTCTTCGAAACCTTTTTTCGGCCAGCTCTTTTTCGAATCAGAGAACGAGGATTTTTTCCCTTTCTTTCCCATTAAATCATTTCTTTCATCTACGGGTTGCGATTTTTTCTCCGAAACAATGACGCGGGAGTTTTCTTTTTTTTTTCGAAGGGAAATTATTCGAAAGGGAGAAAGGAATCTCACGCGATATTGTAGACTCTGGCATTATACGGTTATTGATTTTCAGATACCGGAAAAGAGAGGGTTGGAGATAAGAGCTAAAATTGCCAATGGTGATGGGTATTGCCATTATTAAAATTGTTATTACGGTTTATGGTCTAAAGAGACCGGCGGTGGATGTGTCGCGCACTCACTCTTAAGGCAAGATTTTCTCTCTGTTAAAAATCCTAGCTTATTGTTATCTCATTGACTTCTGTATTCACTTTGTATTAAGATACAATTATGTTCTTGATTATTTGTGTTATATTATATCTCTGTCATATAATTAAATACAATCATTAACTGTTTCTCATACCTATTTCTGTAGATTTTTAATTGAAGCAGTCAAAATAATTTACATATTTCACTAATGTTTTATTTTGCATCAAGTTTCAATGATTGTTGAACGAACAATTATAATCAAGTGAGATGTACTTGGCGTCACAACAATTATTTACTCGTATTTTCTTGATGTTGTGACTCTTGCTCAAACAATTATAGACTAAATAATTTTTGTGGCTTTTATCTTAATATACAAATGGGGATATCTATAACGGCAAAGGAATTCGATTCAGAAACATCAATTTTTTTACGAGTAAATAAATTATATAAATAATTCCATCGCATTATGCAGCATACAATGCAGTTCTGACGGAGAAATTAAGGTGAAAATTATTTCCCCAATAAATATAAACCTTCGAAAGCCAAGATCCCGGGTTCGAGTTTTGGATAACCGCAATTTTCCGGTTTGGGAATGGATGTATGTGATTTTCCTTTTGTTAGTACCTCACTGTACTTGTCCTATGACTAAATGGCTTGGGTGGGATTTATGCATAAATAAAAAATTATACACTCAAACTAGAAAATTGTTAAACATCTGCCTGTGCGGTCTTCAGCCCGATGGCTGGTTTGAACCTCATCCCTCCACCACAAGCAACGAAAAGCTTTGGAGTGAGGGCTGAGGCAATTAGACAAAATGAGGAGTGAGGTAGTTTGCCCTTGCTTTCCTTATTGAGACAGTATGCTATAAGCGGAAGAAGTCCACGTATCACAATGCCTCTACAAGTGACCTCAGTAGCTTTCATATTATTACAGCCATGAACAAAACTGAGGTACAAGTAAGTGAAGGATACATTTTTCTCTATCCTGAACCGAAAGACAAATGGAAAATATTCCATTCATCAGTACTTTGTAGCAGGACTGTTAAGCATCACTCGGCAGTAAAATATTAGATAAGATTTGGAGTAACTGTAAAGATACAACACCTTAAATAACGGTAAAGATGTAACTTTACTGAAACACATTTCTCCACTATCTTTTATAAAGAAAACGTAAGGACATGAATTTTAAAATAATTTTAAATTACATTCAAATCGACCGGATTAAAGGGAGATGAAGTAGAATTTCATGAAGAAAACGCCGAATGCGAATCATTCGATGGGCGAAATGCATTTCCTTCACCAAATCGTGTAGCTCGGCGAAGCGCGGGTTATTAATTTAATAGATTAATGTGAATGCTAACATTCGTAATGCAGCCGTTTTGGGCAACGTCGGCGAAATGAGGATATTGAAAATTGAAATAACCCTCCCGCCGTAGGCAGCGCTAATTTAAGAGATTAATTCGGCGCGTACACCCATTACGTTACTTCACTCCGCTGCGTAGGCGTTTAGTAAACGTTTTTCACCGACAAAAAAAACGCCAAAAATTTGCTCCCCTTTTCCGAAAAAACCGAGTGGGGAATTTTTTTTATAGGAAACTAGTTTCGTTTGCAGATGGTATTTTTCGCTCGCGCTCCGCTGTCGATAATCCTCGCGTTTCCGTATCGCAAACTTAGCCACACAACAAGTGTTCTCATAGCTTTTTTTCCCACAGCCCATTGAGTTCTGTTTCGTTTTGCTCTTGTTAGGGATGCGCGTGAAGTACTCGACCTCCTTGCTTCAGTCGAAACTGAATGCTGAGTTTTCTTCGCATAACGTATGCATATGACATTTAAGAGTTCCTTTAGTCAACTCAGTTTTCACATTCTTAGCGTTAAAGGCTTTCTCATCGTTGTGGGTGAGAGAATTTTCTTATAATACTATGTTAAGTTAGAAAGGTAGAAAAAAATTCCATAAATGTTTCTAATGTCCCACTAATGTCCCCCTGCCACACGCCGAAAGGCGGCTTGCAGGGTAAAAACATAGACATAGACATGTGATTTATACAATTTGGAAGGCAAAACCAACTCGATGTGTGGAATGGTAAGCATGCCAGCCTTTCAAAGCAAAGGTCCCGGGTTCGAGTCCCGGCTAACCTAAATTTTCCTTTTCAGGAGTTGATTTGTGTGTTTTGTTATAATTAAATAAATAAACCCTATATACCAGGAGCACTTAGGAAATTTACTTGGTGAAACATGCGTCAAAGTAGTATAATAACATACGAAATAACATAGGATGATGAAATAAACTCATTGACCAATAAAGTCATTAGTCTTTCAATTTCATAAATTTAGAATTTTGAAAATTAAACAACGTTAAAAAATTTTTCCGACTACAGAATATAATAAACTCACAAATAACAGTTTTATGTTTCACCTGATAATGTACGATATTTACAGAACAAATTTGTAAAGTCGTTATGAACGTATATCTAAATAAAGTCTGAGCCACCCTTTTCGGGTAAAACTTCGTAGAATTATGAAGAGATAAAATATTACTTATGGATAGCTAGATATCGTGACGGGTTAGTTAGAAATGTATGAATTCAAAAAAAGTATTTGATTTTCATTATAATCAAATAAGACATTTCCAGAGAAACCGCGTATAATATTTATTTTAAGACAGTATAAAAAATTAATGAGTTTATAACGAACAGGGGAAAGGTTTGTTCGACGTACCCATGTAATGATTATACAAGAGACGTCGAAGTAGATACAAGAAGGAAAGGATTTGGGTGCTGAGGAGACTCGACGGATTATGGTGAACACTCAGGGAACTTCCTCATCTATTCTAAGAATCCCATCGTCTATCGGTGCCCGTAATATTATACACGCTCTACTCCTAATCCCTGTCCGAACCTTCTAAATCACCCAGACGTTCTCATTATTAGCGGCGGCTTGTCATTATCGCCCTGGAAACTCCTTTCCCCACCCATCGGCTCTTCCACCAACTTCAAATTCCCCACCGCCTTAAGCTGCCTCTTGTCCCTTCTCCTCATCACCGCTTCTGAACGTACACTTGCTAGAGTGGAGAAACGTGTCGAGAAATTTCTTCTGGACGGACTCTCCCGCGACATCACCTATGGTTCATCCGAAATACAGACCGGCTAATTTCTTCCCATCTTTATTTTCGGCGTCAGTTCTTCTGACTCCCAGTTTTTCCTTCCTTCCATCCTAAAAATGTACACGTCATCTTAAATTAGACCAGCTCTCTGGTTCAGACTTAGGAAATTAATCTTTGCGTATGTATATGTGCGTAGATTCATACATAAATACGTAGATATGTTGAGTAAATACCGTTTTACGTCTACATTTACATAAATATTCGTGTGTGGCAGGGGATGTAAACACCAAGCGTTCGTTACCTTTTCAGCTTATTGTTGTCGCGTATCGTTCGCGGATAGGATGAGTTCCTAAAACGACTCAACTAAAACTTTTTCCTCGAATCTATTTCTCTTATTTTACGCTAATTGTCGGATCGGAACGAATTGTTCGGCCTCAAGCCCCATTTTCCCGTGTCCTCTAGACAACCAAGTTCCACCAATGTGTGATGAGTTAATTTAGTTTTATTGAATGGGATAGTTTAATTTAAATTAGTTAGTCGATGAATAGCAAGGAAACAATAAATATGTTTTGCAGTTAAGCAATTCATTACAAAAATAAAAAGCCAATTAAATAATATATAATGATTCCACCTTTCTCCAGTTCCACCATATAGATTCGGAAGTCTCACTAACAGGGCACACACCACCGGTTGGAAAACACCGTTCTGTAGTAGTGCTTTCCAGCAGTTTTCCGTAACATGTGTCATCTCAAACTTCGCTGGACACCAATTCTATTGCTTTTCGGTACAAATCTGGATCCATATCGAAAGAAGGCAAATTGTGGAATAAAGTATTTTATTGTTTTTATTATCACCTTCATTCGATTGAGAAATAAATTACGAATTTGAAAGCGAAATTTGAAGTATTTTTTACTATAATATATTATGAGATTAACCTCGAGCCTATTTACGGCACACCTGCATACCGCGGCTCGCTAGTTAGAAACCGCAGTTCTAGAGCGCTCGCTGGGCGATGACTTTTATTGAATTGTTTTTTCCCCCTAATAGAATTTATCGTAGGTTTCTGTTGTATTTAATACGTGAATCCCGAGGTCGACGACACTCAACAAAAGCTCAGGAGGAAAAAGAAAATATCGAAGCGTTAATCGGAGCTAATAAATCCCTTCCGTCATTGTAAGTATTGCCGCACGTTGGGTCATAACTCACGCTGAAAAAAATCTCGCCCGAAGTCTTCCTCCCTCGGGCGACAATGCACCTCCATCCTGTTTAATCCGCCTAGAAACGGCGGAATCGAGACGGGCTCTAATCCACGACGATTGCCCGTACTTCTAGCGGAAAGAGAAGACCACCCTACGCACACCTAGCCACCCGCCCACGCGCGGTGTCATAACCTCTGACGATCATCGATTTACAACACACCGACTTCCACACCCCCATTTCAATCCTCTTATTCCTCCTCAAACCCTCCTCGTCCCATTCCTCAGCCGAGCCAGCGACGTCCCGTCTTCGCCGGCGTGATTAACGGCACCACACACCGTGGTAGCGCACGCTTAATTCGAAGAATTATCGCCGGCGATGTAATGCATCCTCCCCTCCGGGCATCTCCCTCTCTCTTCATCTATTCTCCATCTCTCTCACTTCCCCAATGAATCCCCGTTTTTCCCCTCTTCGTAGCCCTTTCATCATTCTCTGCCCTCCCCCTATCCTCCATTCGTTTCCTTTCCCCTTCGTCTTTCGTTCAATCTCCAGTTCTGCTGCGCCCTCTGTTTAAGCCATTTGGTTGTCACATCGATTTTTGTTCTTTTGAAAGGATGTCTATATATGCTGTGCGGGCATGTGAGGGAATTGTCAGGGCTGTAGGATATATGGGCTGAATGGATGTTTATGAATGTTTCGATGCTTTGCGAATGGAAGGAATTATTAGGGGGATAGTAGGATTAGGGCCCTACACGTCCAATAGTGGATTTAGGAAGACGCGATAACGATAATATTAAACAGAGTCGTTTGGAAACAATTCAACTAAGGTTGAATTTTGCTAAGTTCCGTCAATTATCGCCATAATTAATTGATTAAATTTATCTATTGAATATCCTCGTTTCTACGACCAAAATGTTGTCCGAGAGCTTTAATCTTTTACAGTAGTCGTCCGCTGTTCTACCCTTCAGAAATTTGTTCGCAATTTGTAACTCTTTTGCTTTTCTCATCACTATTTACGAGTTACGATGAAGTAATTAATGAAGAAGTTAAAACAAATGAGCGCGAGAACATGAGAACACATCCATGCTTCCTTTTTAAAAAAATTTAATTTACATTAGCATTAATTAATTTACATTTACATAGCTCGTTCTTATCGGAAAAGTCAATACTTTGATCCCATTCTGGTAGGATTGAGTTAATTCTGGACTGTGTGTTGTGCTGGGCTATTATGTAGTTTCTTTAAGAATGTTTAGTAATCAAATAATAATGTCTCTGTTATATACTGGCTAGTTTTTATTGCATTACACTACATCGAGAAAGGCTAGAATAATTTTTAAAATGGTACACAAAATTAATTTTCGTATGTTTATCATGCATTTTGTTTTAACGTTGACGTAGATATTTTGTCAATATTCCTGGAATGATACGTGTAGGTTACAAAATTTGAAAAAGTTTTTCCTACCATTGAAAATTTGAATCTTTTTTTTTCATTTCAGAGCATTTTTACTGAATCTTGTTGTTTTAACTAAGAAACTAATATTTTGTGGGTTAGTTAATTATACTCGAATGAGCATTTGATGTCATACTTCTTATTAATGCACTGTTATTTAACAATTTTAAATGTTAAAATTTTGAAATAATTATAAAGTATTGCCTTTTTCTTAATTACATATGTTTTGGAGTGTATACGTTACATAGAACTTAAGGTTCGTACGGAATATGCAATCGTAATAATTAAATTAAATTTGAATTAGTGTGTTTCACACAACGTAACTATGGCGTGACTCTTTATAATATATGAAAACAGGATTGCGGCATTCCAACCTCTACTCTACTACAAAGCTATGGAATATATTTCATAACTACCTATAGTTCCCCATCATAAAAGGACATCAATAGCATGTACATGTATATTTTCCTTTGTATGCAGGAATTTAAAAAAAGTAACAATTTTAAGTTACCGCTGACTTTTGGCATGCCGTGAGGACCATCATTAGAGAGCCTCAAAAAGGATCATTTTGAAACCCAAGGGTTAGAATTTATAAACATTTTAACCATCACGATTTTTACGTGACTAGTATTTAAATATAAAAGATTCTATAACTGGATAAAATATGGCATATTTGATAACGTATCCTCCGGGCTACTCATGTTTTCGGTTGGATTCCTCCGCTTTAACTTCTGTTGAATATTTATTAACAGTATTTTTTCAATCGAGACCAAACGTTTACAAATTTTTGAGGCATTTTATAAAATTGTAAAAATTTCGTCGTCGACCCTATTACCATTTTTATTTTAAATAAACGCCTGTTTTTTCCGGTGATTCGCTGTGCTCTTTCTTTCATTTCCTTTATTTCTGGAATGCTGGGATTTAAAGTCGTTTAAAGCAGCTTGCTGCTTTGATTTACATGGTAGTTCATACGTGTTTCCGCTATTAAATCGACTATCTTCAAGATTTGGCTTACATAGATTTTTGAGTGTATGATATACTGTGAATTTATCTCCAAGTACAGCTGAAAAATAGCTACATGACTGAGACTCAAATCCAGGTCTCCCACTTTCTGGACAGCTTTTTTAACCTGGTAGTTAATGGTATAAATATCTACCAGGCATTTCTGAGACCTGGGTTCGAGTCCCAGTCATGTCGATATTTTTCGCTTCTGTTTATCATTCGATTTTAAGGTATATGCTTCTGCTTACAAGGCTTTTTAATCCCCTTTTCACGCTTCACTATCATTATATATTAATACCTTCGTCCCCTTATTATAGTATCTCGGTAGTTGTAATAATTTTTAACGTTCCTTTCAATATTGCATGCTAACTCCTAGTCCTTCTAAACGCATTTCGGTTGTTCATACCGTATTGCTAAACTTCCTCTCCCTGTCTTAAGCTCTGAGACCAAGTTACGAAAAATTTACGTCACAAAATGTCAAATCATTTCTCTTTGTTTCATTCTTAGTTGCATAACGAAGAGTGGTACTCGAGATCCAGAAACACCTATGTACAGCGATAGCTGCATTTTGCTTCTGAAATTAATTTCGGAAACTCCCACATTTAGCTACTCCCTTTGTCCTCATTTCCGTCCCTAGTGTTTTTTGGTCAAATTATGCTCGTACACATTATTTATTCAAATCATGGAAATTTAATGTCAGTGGTATATTCATCGTGTATTGACGATTTATTTATAGTTTAAAAGGCATATTTATGATTATAAATCTATGAGAGAATCCGAATTGACGGAGATAGTACGTGGTGAAGGTTGAAAACCGTAATATAGAAGGAAAAATTTGAATTCGTGGAATATGTGAATGAATTGGATATTATTGTATAAACAATAGGAGATAATTGAGAAGCCTGAATACTAAAGGTTACCATTGATTTACAAATTACATATTAATGACATATCATTTTTATATTATCGGATTTATACTTTCCAGTTTCATCATTGAACCCTGTTATTTCCACTGCCATAGTATCGTCTGTATAAACTTATAACTGGATTTCAAGCTTTATTTCCTTAATAACTAACCAAATAATATTACTCAATCTTCCCTCCGTGAACAGTAGCACAACAAAATTCTCACGCATTCATTTTCCGCTCCACTCGCGAATAATTTTTTGCGAAAGGAGAATAATGCAAATACAGCTAATACCGGGAAACGTTCCCTCATAGAAGTAAATCTCCGTAAATAGGATTTAGCGCTAGTAGTGATGACATCACACCCACACTCATGCCCCCTCTTACGCGCCTCAATTTATTCGTTAAGTTGTTTCTAATCCAGTCGCCCTCCCCAGTTCCCCATAAACAGCGAAGTATCCGCAGTAACTTCAAATGCCGTTTTTCCTCTTTTCGATTGCACGGTAGAAATGCGCGCGTGAGAGAGAAAGGATGGGACGGGCAATGCGTTGATTATTACCCTTCTCTCTATCAATCCTGATCCACTCCCTCTCACGGGGATTAGCTTTCTCAATTCCCCATTCCCCCACGCCATCCAATCTCCATACGCGACCTCCTCCCCTCGCCAATCACGCCATCTGAACTCCCGTAATAACAACCCCTTCGCCCATCGCTGCGTAAGGTACGGGCAAATGCGAGCCGGTTTCGAAAAAGGGATAGAGTGGGGATTACGGGGGTGATGATAAGGGCAAGGTGAGTTGTAAGAATGGCCGTAGGGTAAAGAGGAAGTGAATGGCGCGAGGAAATGGAGTCGGGGATAGGATGAAGATAAGTTGGCCGAGTTTGGGCCGTGGATGGCTCGATTTTTCCGCGATGGGACTGCTGTAGGAGGCGGGATTGACTCGCGATCGCGCTCGCTCTTATCATTTTGTCGCCCTCTTCGTGCTTTTCACCCACGCACGACTTCGTTTACCTCACAAGCACGGTACTTCTTGGTATTCAGCCGAGAGTCTAGGTAAGAACCTTTCCCGAAGCGGGAGATCTTCCCTAAACTTAATGGGAAACTCTGCATATCCACCCATCGACCCTTTTCCATCCTCACCAACTAGGGTTGTCGCCCTGTTTTCACCCCTCGAGAGGGATTTGGAAGCATTTGTCCGGTGCTTGCCCAGCCGCTGTGTGATAATTAGAGAGATTAAATATTCATGACCGAGGGGGATGGATTTATCGTCACGTTTATTGGACGCTTCATTCCCGAATATCATAGAAGTTTAGATTTTTTAAAAAATTTTAAGTACCTTTAATAATAATAATAAATGTTACGTTTCATCCACCCACATGAAAATTGCCATAAAGATATGTTATACACAATTAAACTCGTTAAAAGTTTATGAATTACTACTCAATAAATGTCAATGATAAACTACGTACATCACACTTCATACATGCACTAAACCATTGTATAAATTAACTTGTGAACTTAAATTAATGCAATACACCATACGTTAATATACTACCTTAGTTGAATGAGTAGGGTTTTTGCATGGGAGATAGGAAAAACACATAATAATTACTATTAGTATTCCTTATTGCTACTTAATTGTAACATAAACAAGAAAAATACGAGGTATAAGCTGTATATACATTTGTAAAGTATAAGTGTAAGTTTATATAAAGTTTACAAAAATAAATACACATACCACACAACTCATATTCACAAAAATTAAAGAAATTTATAAATGTATAGCATAAATTTAAACATGAATGGGTGTTATAATTAATTGGCCGACATACTAACGCTGGTCTAATGAGCTCCAAATCATGAAACATGCTAAATCAAACGAACCAATTACTACTTCCAAAACAATCCATTTATCTAAAAAGTGGATTCTACTGGAATTTTTTAAGGTAAAAGGTTAACATCCTAACATGTCAGACCCGCAGCAACTGCATCAGATACCAACCCTTCCAAGTGGCCTTTTCGTGTTTAAAGAATTGCTCGTAATTGCCTGAAGCTATGAAAAAGGACGAAGGAAATTGATTGTAGTTGGGAAATGTCAAAGTCGGACATTGTTTCTTTTATGTTCGTCACTTTGAAGGGCATCAAAGCGAAACTTGTTTTAGACATGTTCATTTAGATAGATTTCTGGCCCTTCTCTTAGAATGCATTGTCGGAACTAATGTTACTTAGCGACTCAGTGGGTGTGAAATTTTCATCTGCGTTTTCAACGTCACACAAGCTCGTTTCGCAACCATTTTTTCCATTCATAATTAATACTTTATATTAGCGTCTTATAATAGAGTCTTGGTGCATGCACCCCCTGCCACACGCCGAAAGGTGTCTAGCAGGGTATACACATAGACATAGACATACTTTTGCATTTAAATTGTCGAAAGCTCTGTAAGTAGTAAATGTAAAATTAATCAGCTTTAAGCAGAGGAAGATTCCCCTAGAAGTCAAGAGATCTGACAGGGCATTAACAAGTTGGGTGCTGATTTTCTTTGGATAATAAAAAGATGCTTAAAACGAAACCCGTGTAATTAGACTACATCCACACTTTTATCCACCAAACTGTTTTTTTGGCTTAGTGCGAGGGGATAATTCGCAATATGTCCATTTCTCTAACCTCTTACTGTCACGTATCGTCTGCGGAAAATATGGGTCTTTGAAGCTGTTTGTTCTAGCGACTAGGTATATCCCTGGTATTCTGCTATGGCTTCTGAGAACGTTGAGTCTCTGAATTTATCTTTCAAGTTTAACCTAAAATACGATCTCTCTTCTTCCAATGATCCATATCATATGTCACGCCACGTCTTGGTAACGATTATTGATTTGTATGATGTAAACACCGTTTTGAATCCCTATGATAATATAAACCTGGCTGAACTTGGGAAATAATAACAGTAGCATGCGAAAATTTGACTTCATGGAGAAGCAACGAAACTATAGATCTCATATTTCTCTACGATCATAGTATTTCTACACCAGTATCGCAAAAGTTTTAGTTTATACAAGTATAAGATGAGAGATTTTTTAAAATTATGCAGAGAAGCGGTTGGATGGATGCTGTATCAGAGATGGGAGGGAAGGGTTGGGAGTCAAGAGAATAGTTTTCTTGCAATGGAGTGGAAGGTTATGAAATTCGGAATGGTATCCTCGTTGGCGTTTGAAACCATCGTTTTAAGAAAGTTCAGAACACCACGAAAGTCGAAAATTATTTTTAAGAGAAAACTATTCTGAAATCCACTTCCTATTTGCAACGAAACCTGAGCAACTCCAACGAAGTTTAGTATAAAAAAGAGACCAAAATGATATTTGTTTTCCGATTAATTCTGTTATAGGGGGTCTAATCTTAAAAAGCTTCATTTCTCGAAATCATTCCTCCGAAAATCTCAGCCTTTCATATCTCTCAGAGATCCGTTGTCGTTCAAGATTACTGGTTCAAAGCTCTCGTAATTGCGGATGTTTAAGCCTGTTTATGAAACATCCATCCACTGGAAACGAGAAGATGTTTCTCTTTAAAAATTCATAAACGACGAGAAATACTCCCACGCCCCGTTAGCGTCGCCTTCAATACCATGGCATTTGCCGGTCAAATTCAAATCGTTGTATTATGGCAGCGGCAACGCGCTTTCCAATCTGAAAACTCGCTTACGATCCTTTATTTCCTGCAAAAGGTCGTTATATTGTTTCAAGAACGCTTCGGGATATTGCCACGTTCTCGGATGCGAACGAATCCAGATCTGCGGCGCCTTGCGTAAACTCATCCGGCGAATGCGAGCTCATATTTCGTTATAACTTTGTTTAAATTATTCCGATGCCGCAAGAGACGTTTTATTAGCGCTCGCTGAAGTTAGTGTTTGTTGTTATCATTGACGAGGGTTCCGGGATTTGCTTTTGAGAAGCGTGTCCGTGCGGCAACATCCGTTTCGGCAATTTCTCTTTCTCTGTATTCGGATTCGGATCACGCGCAAAAATTCTCCAGTGTTCTACGTCTTCCTATGGGACGCTCTCTTGCTTCCCTTGCTTCTCTAGACGAGGGAGAAAACGGGAATGAAATTGAGTGCGAAGGATATAAAACGGCGCGAATGGGATGCCGGAGATAAAATAAACAAAGGAGACGGTAAAGAGTATCAAGAGCATGGGAAAATGTTCAGCGATGTTGTGTCGTATTCCCACATGTTTATTTAGATACAAAATACAGTTAGTATCAATAAATGAGATCCATGCCAAAGTTTTTAGGTGACAACGAGAGAAATTAAATGAATATCCAGATAAGATTAACCATTGTGCCTGCGTCAGCACAGGTATAGGGTTGAAGGCTGGTTGCGTCTTTAATCCCCCCCCAACTAAGTAAGGCGACAAACTTAGATGAGGAGTGTGATAGTTCGCCATTGCCTTCCTCAATGAACCAGAATACCGCAAAAGGTGCCTAAGAACATCACAATGATCTCTAAATAACACTGACCATGGTTTCAATTCGGCATCACTCATACCTCAGTAAGTTTTATATTATCATAGCCACGAACGAGTCAGAGAGAAAAATAAATAAATGTTACATTTTCCTGTACCATAGAGTTATGCATTGGAATTCTCTTTATCACCGCTACCTAAAGTCAGAAATTTAATTGGGGTAAATTTTAATGTTCCAATTCTGAAGTTTGAATGTGATCAATGAGTCAACAGTTGATGAATGAATTTCTTTTTATAATATTTATAATTTTTTTTTATAATATAATATCAATCTGAGACAATGTAAGTCTCCCTCATTTCTAGAGCGAAATATTCAACGCGCAAAATCTAGAATTGTAAGGAATTCAGTTTATCTGTTACGTAACTGATACATAGGATTGATATTTGAGAGCAGGAGGAGGAAATCAAACACGTTAACTTTATACCCTCCCAATGATGCTAGAGGTACGAACTTTCCTGCGAAAGGTGTCTTATGCTCTAAAGAATTAAACTTATAACTTTTCCATTTTCATCGTCAAATTTCAGTCTGGAAATATGAGCGGGTGCCAAGGTCAAGCAGTACGTACACCAAAGGTAACATCCCAATACCAGCACTTGACCTCATCATGGCCTAACTTTTTTCTAAACGTGGCAATTTTTTTATTTTATCAGCTTTATACGGACATTTAGTGATTTTGTTACTTTTCCGTAGAAAAGCTTCCTCTCCATAATTACTTTCGCAGTCGTTACGAAATACTCTTCAGGTTGGTAATCCTTGAAAGAAAGGTGATTATAAGCTAATTTGTGATTACTTGATAAATTCAGAGAAAATACATTTGCGGAAGACGAAATCGGTATCATGCTACCCCCTGCTACTTCCGAAGACCCGCCTTTGAGTGTAAAATGAGAGAAATAGATGCGAGGACGAGTCGTTTAAAGAACTCATTTTTTCCGCGAACGATACGCGACAACAATAAGCTAAAGTAGTAGCTCGAACGCTCGGTGTTTGCAACCCCTGCCACTTGCCAAAGGGCGGCTTGCTGGGTATATATGTAGATGTCTACACAAATATATACACAAACGTGGCATGCAGGGTATCAATACTGATGTAGGTGTAGCTTTCACTATCTTTTGGGCCTTAAGGCAAGAAATTATCCTAGGAACCGTTGGCAGGTCCCTGATACCAGATGTTTTGACAACTGTTGGCTGTCAGAGAATCGAAAGTATTTGAGTTCAAAAGAGGCTCGATCGGGTGCTGTTTCATTAATTTCAGACCCATCTTCTTTCAAACTCGATTTAAGGTGCCTGTGACCGACAAAGTGGAAGCAATCATCGTTCAAACCCTCCAACATCTTGAAATTTGTGTTTTCCAATCGGAACCACAACATCTCAATCGAGAACGATCCCAGTCGCATTACGCGACGCGAAAGGACGACTGCCGTACTATCTGGAGAGTTAGCATTTAAGAAGAGGACACTGTGAGAGTTTTAATGGAAGCTTCGTCCTTCAGCCGAAATCCCGAGGCGACGGATGCCATTACCCAAGGAAAAGGGGAGGAAATGACGCTGAAGGAGACGCTGAGGACGCACCGAGAGAACCGAGGCGATTGAAGAAAGATGCATCCTATCCATTGGGAGAACCAAATAAAGAGATTGCATTTCTTCTGCTCTTTTTCCTCCTTCCACTTGCTCCTGATAGATCGTCACGGGGTTGCATCGCGCGCTGCATAAATAGAGGCCGGGGAGGGCGGATTCGGCAGGCGAAGAGGTGCTCGTCTAGAAAGCAATTTTGAGTCACCGAATGGATTCCTGGGAATAGAATTAAAATCTGAGGAGAGAAGAGGTGAACGGGTTTTTAAAAGGACGGCGATCGATCCCCGGAGCAGGGACCGAATTTCGCTATTCTAACGAATCGCTCGAAGAAGATTGGTTTTTCGCTGAGCGAAAATTGGTGGAAAACTAATCCGATTGGGGCAGATAAAAATGAGGCTTTTCAGGGCTGTCGAGGTGAGCAAAAGGAAAAAGGCGGCTGTCGAAGAGGTGACGATGGAGTCCAAAATCTCGATTAGAATGTGAATAGCTCAAAAGGGTTACATTCATTCACAGCTCGTTCTAATGTAGGATGGATTCGGTGAAACCAGAGAATTCCAGCGAACGAGCGGCTTTGAATTAAAAGACACAATGACTCCGTGACTCTTTTAAGTGCATTGGGTCTAATCTTAGCCCCATCCAAAATTTTTCTGCTTTGGGCGGAAGGATAGTTACTATGGTATTCATAACGGAACTACGCCATGATTGTTAAGAAAAGAAATATATTTCAGAATTATGAATATTTTTATTAGTTTAAAGACATATAGAACTGTGTTATCCAACTGTATTGCCGAAATTGAGCTGTATTTTGTAGGAATTGTAGGAATTATTGGTGACGGATTTCAAATTTCTCAGAATATGAGTACAGAGGGTGGTAGGATAATCAGGTTGGATGCAAAAAAGTATTGTGTTGCTGCCCATGCGTCCATCTTCGGCGAATCTAATTCGTTTTATGCATCTTTCGTCGGATAAGCAGATTTCAGAGCAGTGAAACTGGGTCGGTATAATGCAGTGATACCTTCACTAAAGACGGGCTTAGTTAACGACGTACTTGTTTAACGACGAGAGATCGTGATCAGAAAATGTCTTTCGTAACGACGCAGACATTGATTTACGACGCTTTGTGGGGAAAATTGACAAGAGATCAAAAATTGCCTTTAGTGCTACGTATTTAATTAATGATATTCTTGTTAAAAATATAATTGAATCAAATCTATGTACCATATTTTAATGACATTTAAATCAGTTTTCTGCATATTTGACTTGCAGGAAAATCGCGTCTTGGATGACGAGGGTTTTGGTTAACGGCGACAATCTTGGAACGGATTACAGTCGTTAACCAAGGTACCACTGTAGTCACCAGAGTGTAGATAACCTGCTGGATACACTCATTGAAGCGCGTGTCGAGTTCACAAAACATACTAATAGGAAGCGCCAAGACAATTGTGTCGAGAAATTGACTTGCCAAACAACATTCTAGGCACAATATACTCGATGACAACGTAAACGAAACCATAGTGAGTCGATTGAGAAAATGAAATTGGGAATAAATAGATCGATATTATGTTGTAAAATAACGTGCAGTTTTCTTTTATCTCGCTATTAGTCCCAGTTAGTTTGGCGAGAATTTAAATTCTATAGGTATTGTATTTTTCGTGTGAATTCCGAAATAAAATTCAGGAATTTCAGATTTGAAAAGAAATCGAAAGCTCTTTTGAGTCAGTTTAGGGCATAGAAACATAATTCTTTATATGTTCATATCGACTACATATTATTATTATTTTAAAACTTACGGAAGGTGAGGTCAAAATGGGCTTTCTTCCACCTAACCTCTGGAGGTGTTACATGATAAAAATATTACGCTAATAACCAAACATAATTTTCTATAATTAACTTAAATCTATAAAAATAAATCAATACATATAAACATCTAGAAATCAATACATAGATATTTAATCCTATAGTACGAGTAATGACCGTTAGCGTAGGAAATGCGATAAGAGATGACGTGCTTCCGCTCATAATGTGGCTCATGTATCACGCTTTGATTCTTTTCGCACAATTACTACACTGTTAAGAGATACATCGACAGTCGATGCGCATTTTCAGAGCTCCGTGCATCAAATTCAACTCCTCTTTATCCACAGTGACCTTCTTTTTTGGAGCCCATGATAGAAAATTGCGCCGAATTATCCCCAGTCGATTCGAAAATCACGGAAAACGTTTACATTTTTAAGATTCGTTTGGAGTATTTATCGAAAATTTGCACATGCCCCTCGGCCGATAAAAAGAGGACTTTTCGATATGTTTCAGCGGCCAAAAATTTTCCGTTTGAATTGCAAATTCCGTGAGCTGGCGCACATGCACACACAAGTGGCCGACGATTCCGAGATGCACTCGTCGATGTTTTTATTCCGCCCCAAGGGATTTGAATAGATTGGAAAGAATTCGACCATATACAATACTCGAGGAGGTTATCTACGCCGTCGTTTTTGTTCCTGGTGGCGCTGGATTGTCCCACGAGCGCGGATTATGCTGCATAAAATGCAAACGACTGTAACGCGTCGATGCCGAAGGATCTTGCGCGTTCGCATACAGAGGGCGGATAGAAACGGAGGCATTAGAATAGAGGTGGAGCGAAATTATTATTGGAGAGATGATGAGAGCCCCGAGGCACTTTCTCCCCACTCGTAATTGGACTCTTCTTGTCATTTTCCATACATATCTCCCTTTCATCTTTCTCTCTATAAAGCTACAAATCCAAAGCTGCTGATTTTCACTGTTTTTGTTCCCTCGTCTAGCTTTTGCTGCCTTAATCAACATTCTGCTCATATACCCACATCTATTCAGGTACGGAGTTGAGTTAAAAAGGGAGTTTTCGCGCGATTGGAAAATGCGGTGATGGAGTTCTTTGGTGTAGGATTTAGTGGATTTTGAAACGCGTAATTTATTAGAGATGTGTCCAGGCGTCAGAGCCGGTTTTCCTTAAGGATAATCCTTGCGTATTCGCGACTCTCTTTCGATTGATGGCAGTGGAATATCGAAGTTGAAATTTGGCTGCCCAACTAGTGACCGCTTTCCCGCAATCCACTCACCCATTCCTTTTGCTTTCCATGCATGACCGACTTAAGACCATAAGCTAGTGAAATAGTCGTCTAGACGCACACACTAGACAGGGACAGGCTCCTGCTCTTTGGGACTCGAATAATTCACCTCTTTCTCGTCAATTTTAAACTCAAAGACAAACTTAGCCACTTGTAGGAATTCATATGAAAATACATTCACTCTAATTACTCTCCTCTAGTTTTCTTGTGAAGTTTAAATCTATATTATTTTCCTATTAAATCACTAAAAAGCTTTCGTCTTTCATATATTCAAGTCACTCTGTAAGCATTGAACGGGTGATCTTACAGAAATGATTTTCAGTGAAGTTGGAAGATTTTTAGTCAAAGGAAAGAAATTTTTAAGCAATTAGTTAAAGTTACTTTAAGTAACTAGTTAAACTTTCCATCAATATTCGGATTGGTAATTAATTTGTAAGGAATTTTAAAAACTTCCAATTATTTAAACATGAATGTATTCTTAAAAAATTACTATATGTAACTTTTATAACTTATTGACTCATACGAATCAGTGATTTTTGATTTTTGAAGTGGTGCAGACGATTAAAAATATTTAAAGCAAACTGTATCCTAACCCAAGCGTGAATGGTCTTAATAGAATAAATCCCCATTGTATTTAATTATTTTATATTATTGTATTATTGTATGCAGCAAATTGTGTATATTAAAAACAAATTGTACAAGAGTGATCGGCGGTATTACATTTAGTGTTGTGTGCGGCTTTGTTGAACATAATGGGAGTTGGGGATCTCTTTAAATGTATACGTGCGTATAATATGATGCAAATAATATTTTATTTGTGACGTTGTTACCGGATAGTATGCTACTTTTAATGTAATTATTTTAATAATAGTAATTAAGAGATTGATGTTTTACCATTAAATGATCCCCTCCCCAATTCTGCATTGTTCTCACTTCCAGCTTAACACCTAATCAGGAAAAGTAATTTTAAAAAGTGCATTCTATCATAGTTCAATCATAGAGATATTTATAATCTAAAATTCTTTCTGGAAACCAAATGTCATGACACGTATTTGTGCAGAGAACGACACAGGAAGTCGTTAGAATCGGACACCATAATCAAGATTTTCCCCTTTATACGCTATCTTTCGGTGGAATTCAAATCGAAATCCCCCGTGTATTGAGTACATCTTCATCCATCAAATCACTCGAATGCGAGATTGTCGTCGATTTTTGTTTCCCGAAAATCATCCTCGTCATTATATCTTTTATATCTCTCGCTCGTTCTCACAGCCGCTGAATCCCTCCCAAGCGACGTCCCGAAAACAAATCTCCGGATCGTTAAGACTCCTCAAATGTCTCGATCCACGCAGTCCCTCCCCATCTCCATTGTTTCGCTTCGACATTAATTGCGTGGCTTATATTCTGAAGGATCTCCCACCCACCGCGACGCTTCGTCACCTTCAACGTCACTCCCAACTTTCCTAGGATTTCGTAAATATTTGAAGGGGATGGTATTCGCTCCCAAGTGTAATTTTGGACGGCCATCAATTTTGCACGGTGACGCTATGACATTGCGGTCGCCACTTTTGACCCATGGCGCCCATCCCCAAACTCGCCCTTGTTTACGAGGGGTTGGAAACTGCCCTCTGTCTATGGGTCGCGCTTTGTTTATTTAGACACACCAGAGTCTTCCTTAACCATTTCGGCCGTGACCGAAAAGCCGCCGGATGAAGGTCGGAAACAACCTCTTTCAGGTAGTAAGCGAGTTATCTGCCTTGGGGGGTAAGTAGACAACGGGGCGTTGTCTTATGTTCATAGAAGGAAATTACGAGCGCCTAAAACGATACAAGTATTAAAGAAAAAAAAGTAACCATTAGTTCTCTTCCTTGCTGTACATGAATAACTCGGGGGCTAGTTTGAAACTCCACCGTTAGATAACTAAGGCTTCGAAGAGGGAATGAGGCTTACTTGGTAAAGTGAAGAGTGAGGTAGTTTATCCTCGTTTTCCTCAGATTGCTACAATTGAATCAAGCCGGTGTATGTGCAGTATGGTGATCCTGTAAATAAGACGGAATCGGTGCTTTCCGGGTGGATTGCAAGTAAACATTTTCTCGGGTGACCAACTGGGAGGCAACCGGTTGGTGATCCTAAAGTTTTCAACCTATAAATAAGACTTTCATGGTATTCCATCAAGAGAAAACTATATGATTACCGTATTCGTTTCTCCATAACATTCTTGCTATCACAGCCGTAAACAACGCTGTGAATCTGGACTTAATCCGGGGAAAATTTTAGTTTTTCGAGGCCAATCGTACTTTACAATCACAGCCAAACTTTACTCCTGGTACACCAGGACCCATGGTTTACCAAACCCGTAAATCCGTAACCACTATGATGTGGGGTTAACACTCCAACCCCCGTATGCAAGATATCTGGTGCTGTCGGTACGTAACATATTGAAAGAGAATACCTACTCGTCTTTATGCGCAAACCGAATCGATCGTATTATCGTCTCACGCATTGGCGATCATTATTTGCCCCCCGTTCTTCTCACATAGTAGTCGTAGCACGCGACCGGATAAGGGTGATATTTTTCTGCTTCTCCGGTATGCTTTTCATGCGCTTTTCTGCTTCCCTTCTCTTTCTTCTCCTCCATTTCTCAACGCATTTCCAATAATTGGAGCAGGAAAGCATTCTCAACGCATGAGTATCAGTTTCCGTTCTAATCATCCCTCGGCTCCCCTCCATTTCGGAAAGAACCACGCACGTGCGCGCACGCCGAATATGTAGCAGCACCGCAAACTTCATCTGGGACTGACCGAGGCCCTAAATGCCCTTCCTTTCTCCCTCTCGACGATCAGCTGTTAATGCATCCCTGTACTCCTCGGGAAGAAGAAATGCATCTGAAAGAGTCGGCTATGCTCGCCGGTGCCTTGTGTACAGTAAACAGCTTCAATATAAAGAAACAACAACAGGAACAACTTTTCACAAGGAAACTAATTCCTATTTTTATTTAACTTATGCAAATACCACAGTCTCCTGTGGTATTTGCATAAGTTTAATAAAAATAGGAATTAGTTTCTTTGTGAAAAGTTGTTCCTGTTGCTGTTTCTTTCGTCATGGAGTACCACAAAGTTACTAGCCAATCCGTCGATTTAGCTTCAATATATTTATGCTCAGTTCCTATAAGTAGCTCATCACCTTATAGTAAGGGGTGTAAACAGCAAGCGATTAACACTCTTCCTATTATATTGCTAAGACGGATACTCTCCTGAAAGAAATATTTAAAAAATAATTTGTCTTTGCCTCTCTTATTTTACTCCGGGCCAAATAACCGGGACCGAGCCGAAATACAAAACCGGTAGATCTGCTTTTTTTACCGGAGTGGAAACCCGATCCGAAGAATTCAGGTTGTTTAAATTAAACCGGAAACCTTTTTAATAATAATATTTCAATAACTGTTGTTTATTTTACGAGTTTTATTCTAAATTTACATAAATTCAATGTAAATTTATAGAGTTACACATAGTAAAAAACATTGATCAGAATCATAGCATTAATGCAAGCAGCGGAAAAGAGAAGTTGGAACAGCTTCAACTGTGGCTGCTGTAGCGAAACCGAACCTGAACCGAAAGTCGATGTTTTCATTCACTGTAAGCGAAAACGGGAGCATAAATGATTAGGATATATCTTCCGGTTTAACCAATCATCGGATCGGCCTACGTAACACAATACCCGTTACATCTTCCATGAATGTACTTTTTCGACTCTATTCAACAATTGCAATCCAGCTACTAATCTCCTTTCTCTCAGGGATTTCTGATATGTGCCTCTCAGACAAATCTCATAACGATTTTTTTTCCCATGATATCTATTTCTAACAAAACATTCTCTATCGCGTTTCGTATTCTAGAGTTTGCGGGTACAGGTTTCATGCGAATGATCTCATCTATTTGCGGCATATTTCGGAGTGGTCAGAACGAAAAGCGAGTCGCGCTAATATTTTTTCAATATTTTTCTAGATAAAGCGGTGATATCTTCTGCAGGTGACGTTGATGCGACGCTGTTTTATTGTGGACGCTAGCGGAACATCCGCGTGGACTAATTTTGACAGAGCAGACATTCGCGCAGATTATTTATTTTTATTGCGAATAGCTGCGATGTTTCAAGAGTCTAAATGCTTATCCAAAGTTTTTGGGACGCGATTTCATCCCTTTCGAGAGCAAATAAATTCATACATGCGCCAACGGTTTGAATTTCATCGACCAAAATGCCATCCGGACAGCAAATGGCTGGAAGATGTAAATAAATGGTCTAAACCACAAAGTATAAGCGTTGTAGGCTCTTCATGAATGTCCCTGAGAGGAAAGCTGTTGAAACTATGCTATCTGGACAAGTTTTATACTATGTGAGTCACCGTTTTCATGCTTCGCAACTTGAATAAAAGTCTCATTTTCCATGAAGCTTAGATCATCTGAAATAAACAGAGAGAATCCAAAGACGCAGGCTTAAAAAATAAATATGCCAAGGCGTTACTTTATGGAAAGTCATTAAAATAATGGGAATGAAAACAAGTTGTAAGTGTAAGAGTTTCGTAAGTGTAAGCGCAAAAGTTTCGTTCCCATTATTGCTAAAAGGTATGCCACATAAGCATGTAACACATTTTTCGTTCTATTGTATTCGTCATAGATTTCTGAAATCTGGAATATTTTCGGATTTTTATCAGTAATTATGGTATCTAGGTGATATTTTATTAGTTTCAAGGTGTATATTGACATTTATCTATTCCAATATATTTGGTAATTTATGATAAGTAAATACTACAACGTATTTCCTATACCAGTGATTCCTAAACTTTTCATTCCTAGGGCCTAATAACGTAAAACTCGGGAGTCAACGGACCACTGATGTGCATACATATTTCAAAGACAGTATATTTCTTGGATATTTTTTCACTTTCGTTGTCATCGTGCCATACCTTTAACTTTAAATCTGTTAAGGAGAATTAATCGTCATGGGTAATAGCATGATACAGTAAACTCCTCTTCGTTTAGTATTCGATTATTATAACCTCGCGATCTTGGTGAAAGTATGTTTCTTGAGCCCAACTGTTATAAGTGATGAATTAATTTATCGGACACGAATACCATCCTGCTTCTTTCTGTACATCATTTTAAAATGTTTAACTATCATGGTAACGAAGGTATGTTGCTTCTATCTTATTTCAGCGGATTTTCGATAGCATGTTATTTCTCTATATTCATTTGGCAACGGAAATGCAATATCGAGGCACATTTCCTCGTACGGTTCCAAAAGTTAGGTAGCGTCAGCTCATACCACCCAGTGTGGCACGCGATAGGGGTGGTGAACGGACACGTATGTGGGGTAATAAATGTGAGTGAAAGGCAATTCGAGAGTATAAATAGAAATTGCGGTGCGGAAGGAGGGTAAATGGAGAGTTATTGGTCTGCGTAGAGAAAGGAAGCCAGCCAAAGGAGTGATAATGGGTGTCAGAGGTGAGTGCGACCGGCAGAAAAGACAGGAAGAACGGGTGCCTTTCGGGGTTAACGCTGGGTGCCGCAGAGTCCACGGTACAATGATTCGGTATAACGGCGGTTGGGGAATCGCAGACGGCATGAACCATCCTAACGCACGCATCCCCATGTCTAGAAAGGCACACAATTGCCCCTCCTATTGTTGCCCTCGAAGTATCTCTGGCGAAACTGTCCCCAAGTCCCTTTCGATTAAAAGGCCTCTGATTTATGAGCTGGATTTTTCCGCTGCCCACAATACTCTTCCTATGCCTTGCATCTCCCTCCTCCACGCCATTGGCGCACAACAAAGAGACACAATCACTTGGCATCCATTTCAACTCGCACGATTAACTCCGCTGCTCCCTCCCCTCTTTCTCTCATTCCGCGGACTTCTTTCTTCGGATTCCTCCACTCACCTCTTCCTCTATTTGGCGTCGAATGTAGGAAACCAGAGATGGAGAACCTGCGGTCTTCAGGTTGTGTGTGTCTTTCTGGGAGTTCAACGCGGCATTTTCGACACCTCCCGGAGCAAACTCACGAATTTTAACAATTTTTTTTAATGTATCAAACTGTAAATATTGAATGAGATTCCTAGATAAATTTATCTATTTCAATAATTTTCTTTCTTGCGATTCCGAGTCGAATCAAACTATTTTTATGCAAGCATCCATGGGCCTAGCTAGGATTTGTCCCTTGGGTGTTTCAGTTCCATGGAATTTACACTGCATTTCCTATAATCAAGAGGTAAGAAAATTTGCTCCCAAAATCTAATGAAAATGGAAACTGATTTGTTTTGTCACATGTATACCCTGTGAGCCTCCAGCAGCATTTGTTTTGCATACATGCCAGTGGCTATCCTCTCGCATGCTTTTGTTTGTCGTTGAACCCCCAAAACCACCCCCTTGGCTACGCCTCTGTAGGCAACGCTCAACTAAATTGAGGACTGATTATTTATAATGCCACCTAAGTGTACATACGGCCTTCCAATGATAAAAGGTCATAGTAGGACCTCTACTTTTTTTTTGGCCACAAGTTCGTATATCTAAAGGTGTCATGCGTTTCAGAAATAACATAGCTTATTTTTGGGACAAAATATATGTCAATAACACTACATAAAGGTTTGGCTAAAGATGACAAAATGTATTCTCGTTTCTCGGAGTAAAATTGGAAATTACTATATCAAAAGGATTACTGCAGTACACCTCGGATGTATTTTTTTAAACACGCGAATGAATAACTCAAGCTTTTCTGGCTCCATGAGATCTTTAGCTAATATAAGCGACGGAAACAAACGTGCTCCAGTTCGGGGAAAATGGAACCCAGCTTAGTTTGACAGACGCGCTAACCCTTCCGGCATCGACACGAAGAAGTTATATTCTTTTTGATACATGTTTAGAAAACTTCGCGGACCAGAGATTTTGGGAGGGATTGCGTACTTCAAAATGGCAATATAAATGAAGGAAACAATAAAACATATTTCTGCGCGACTGTTAAAGCCTTAAAAGTGCGAAGATCATAAGGTCTTGATTTTTATGTTGAGAAATTGTTTGTCTACATTTGAGGATTACATTTAATGGAGGAAGACTTTTATGCTTACGTGCAGGAATGGCTTAACATTCTCGGAAACAATTTTAGTTTTTCGCAAAGAAAAGCTAAGACTGCGCAATATCTATTTTATGATCGATTTACTAGCTACCCTTGTTCCTATCAGCTTTAACTACGCTTTCAGCTTATTTCGTCTGCATAGGTCTTTCCTCTTCGTTTTCATTCCGTAGTTCTTTCACCTTGGCGTTATAACGCTATGATGACCGTTAACTTGCATTATTTGCTTAATAATTGTTGGTATTAGTATTATTGAAAGTGCTACCACTGCTGAAATAATTTCACACACATGGACTCCGGGAATCTAACCCAAGAAGCAACCGCTTTCACTAACAGCGAATACGCTACCCAGTTGGCTATCCTGGAGGCCTTGGAATTTGAATTTAACACTTCATCAGCTCTTTAAGCTGATGAAGGGCTAAATGTAAATTTTACTAGTAATTGCGTCAACATTATATTATTGAATGTATACAGGAAGTAGATAAGACCCTTCCATTCATAAATTGATAGGCACAAAATTTTCTTCAGATCGTCGAATGGAAATCTTTAGAAGAAAAGAGATGTTAACTAAGGCTTAATTTGCGCAATACATTCAGAGATAATTTGCTGTTGGAAGACGTTGTGGTTATCATGCGTTGTCCTAGTCACATGGGTCGATTTGATACTTGGAAAAACTAGGGAAATAGATGCCAATACTATTCGTTTTGAAAATTCTCTCATTCCGGCGAACAATACGCTGCAGTATTGCAGAACGGAAATATGTCTATGGTGCATGCACACTGCCAAACGCCGGACGGCCTATGTAAAATTTGAATTTACTTTGGCAAACGAAAAGATTGCACCTATACCCGACATGAAATCTATCCTGATGATTTTATTTTCGTCTTCGTACATGCGATGTTACCTTTGGGGAAGTAGTGGATGATACATATACGAGATAAGCTATTCTCGGGCGAATATTATGGCGTATCGTCAGAGTACCGCAAATGAGTTTTCATTGCACAATACGAATCAAACAGAAGTTAAAATACAAATAGAGGTCATGAAAGAGTGTTATAAGTCAGTCTTTTTGACCTTTTCTCAAGTTTCACTCGGGCGATTCGAGTGTCGCTTTTCGCTAAAAGTGCGATTCAAAGTTGGATACAGAGGCTTCGCGTATCGCAAATATCTTAAACGGTTGTTCGCAGGAAAACTTTACGCGGATGAATCCCGTATTTGCGTAACATCGGGCAGAGGCGGCAGATTTTTCGGGCAATTTGTAAGCCGGAATCGAAAACTCCCTTTGTTGCCCTGCTTCTTTGTAGGCTACGGACGGAATGCGGTTATCATCGCCCACGCTTTTGTCGGGCGATCGTTTTTGGTTAATTTACATTCGAATGGAACACTTTGAGGGTAAGCCCATCGGAGAGATATTCGGAAATGTAATTTTCCTGGCGGAACAAAAACCGCATTGGATCTCTGGATTGGAATTCGGACGGAGTGCAATCAAAACGGCTCCGTGCCGAGCAGATTCATGTGCTATCGTCTGAAACGATCTGGAAATGATGCCGGTGCTCAGTCTGTCGTTAAGAATGCGTGCATCCCCCGTTTCCTCCCGTGCGATGAGAGATGATCGAGGCGTCCGCCACATTAAATTAATTCTTCGAACTCATTGTAATCTCTGACGGCGTATACAGTCATCGCCGAATTGGTTTATATTCATCGCAGCCATTTCCAGCCGTTTCATACTGTTACATTCTATGACTATCTTTTCCATCGTTGGACACAATACTGTTTCAGTACCTGCTTCTTCGAAGGAAATTTTCATCCATACGGTAAAATAATTCCATATCAATTATCGTTTGCTTCATTCTAGGACATTGGTGAGGAACCTATGGCATGCAAGAGAATTTTTCTGGCACGCGGAAGTCTGACGTACCGTCTTTTTTTATAGATTCTTCACATCAAATGTAAAGACCCATAGATAAATAAACAATAATAATAATGACGGCTTTATTAGGCGAATTAAAGTCTTAAGAGACCAATCTTACAATTAACCTTTTCCAAGTCCCGAACACAACCAGGATTCGAAGCCAGGACTCCGACGTTGATAGACAAGCACTCTAACCATTAAACCACCGAGACCGAATAAATGAGGATTATATCCATTGTTGGTAATAATTACCGATTATTTACGTCAATTACAACATATTAATCCCATAATCGAATCAATATAATAGAAAATGTCGGTATTTCCTTCTTTGGTTCGGCACCACATTGGCACGCAAGTCCTTTATATTTATCAAAGAAGGCAGTCTTGCTGCAAACGTTTCGACATCCCTGTTCTAGGCTTAACGTGTGCATAACGTTAATTGGTAACTGGACCAGATGATTACGACAATTCGATGAAATTGGTCGTGCGTTGTTTTGTTTTTTGTTAAATAAAAATTTGTGAAAAAATTCCATTTTCTGAGTGTCTTTCCAATATGGATTTCCACCATAATTCACCTGATTCTGCGAAGGTTATAAATGAGTAAGCGTTTACCAATTAACTTTATGCATTCGATTTTTTTAATGAGAAAGATAGTCGATTCTCTCAAACAGAGAAACGTCGCTGCGTTTTTCACTAGTCTATAATAACAGGTTAAACCGTACTAAGGTGAGATAATCAACATCACAGGCGTATCTAAACTTCAGAGGCGGGGTTACATGAGGACCTCTAAGTCTTGACCATTCTAATGGGTTATTATTTATAATTTTTCAAATATATAATTCATCTTTCTTAAATAGGAAGTATTTTTTTATTTTCGAGAATACGTTAAAAATTAAATAAAGCAATTATTATTATTGTTCGACGACAGCTAAATTGGATTATTAAAGGCCTTGTGAAGAGTGTTTTGAGTACAACGTCCAATTTGATTGCCGCCCGCATGAAAAACTTTCTCTGGCCGTAGTTTGGGGAAACCTGATGAAGTAAATGATTGGAATATGTCTCTGTTTGGTGGAGGTTCTGACTGTCCAATCTTCAATCTAGCCCATCGCCGATAATTAAGCCCCGAAGTAAATTTGAGTTAGAGTCGGAGAAAAGAAAGTAGGTGGTTATAGAAAATCCTCATTGAAGCTTAGGAAAGAGAATTCATGACAGAAAACTCTCCCTGCGAAAACCTACTGTATTAGCTAGAGATGTGGAATTAGAAACCATTCTGAATTGCGTGGAGGTACGATAAAACTATGCAAGTAAAGTACGCAGTAGAAAATTTCTCTATAAGCCAACGACATGGGTTACAAACAAGAAATATAAAATATATTTAATGAATTTGTGATAAAAATTACTCCGATATTAGGACGAAATGCGATTTCATATCTATGAACCGATGACATGCTAAATATATATTATACATATACCTATACATGTATACCTTTCGGTTTAATGTTTCTTCAACAATTTTGAATCCACTTCATGAAAAATCATTGAGAATCATTGAGAAAACCCAAATTGATCGTAATTGCAAATAGGGTACGTAGGTTATGTAGAAATGTAACGCATCTCTCATCTTTAAAACTGCGTAAGAAAGGTAACCACTCAGACCACGATTGCCACGCCTCACATACACGTTTTCCACGCAGTACTCATTTTAATCACGGAGGAATGAATGCCTTTCCGTGGTCATACCCACTTTCCTGTCCCGTGCTTCCGTTTTTCAACTCCTCCTCTCTTTACTTCCTCTTCGGTCGCTTGATGCCCAATGGAATCCGGTCCATTGCACTGCGAATCCAACGCCGTGATTTCGAATGGCAGCGCGGCCAGCCCATTGCCATTTTAATATCCTCAAGTCTTTTGATGATATCGCTGAATTCTCTCTTACCCACGGGTTTCATATTCTACTAATACCCACGATGCATCTCTCTCTGTACCTCCCCGAGTCCCCCTCCGACGGTGGATTATTTTTGCACTCATCCTATCTCCCATGACCATGTTTTAAGAATGGAGGAATCCGACTCAATGGTTTCCACTCCAAACTATTAGGGATTGCTGACTTTCGAACGTTGCCTTGTTTTAGAAGTGACGCATAACCACTTTATTTCTCTATTCATTCCTTAAGCGTCATGTTTTGTCATCGTAATTGGATTGAAGCGAGATTTCTCATTAATACCCTTTATAAAAAAGGAGAGAAAAAAGTAATATCATGATATTTTAAATTTACTTGATTTAACACCGTCGGAAATCTCTAATACATGAGCAAATATCCTAGATTCTAGATTTGAGAATGCATGAGTGTAGACAAATGCTCTATCATGATGCCTAATGTTGCGACTTTCAGATATGTGCGAATTACGTGGTCAAAGGGTTGTGTTAAGAGATGTGATTATATAGTTGATTTATTGATTAGCTATAGTGGTTACCATTCTGTAAGGTATTAATGCAGATAGAAATAATTTTTGAGTAGAATTTCTCGGAATAATTTTTAAACATTTCTCCGTGAATGCAAATATGGCTGTTCACGATGTTTTCCGCTATTGCTGGCATTGAAGTTTGTGGGTAAAGGTTTCAAATTCAAATCCTGGTTGGGAATAATTGCTTCTATTGTTGTTAATAGGTTAATTGTGGGAATGGTCTTGTTTAGGCTGAAATGCTCCTACAATCTTCACTATTACGAAAACCATTGAAAGGTGTAAGAGTCAACCGTCTCATAACGATCGATACTTATAAATCTAACTCGAACTAGGCGTTCAACTCCAATATTTCTTTAAGCTTCATATCATTTCTATAGAATGGTGTATTTAGTGGATGGTGAACATGGTGAATTCCATTTTTCCTTCTTCCCTGACATGGAACACAATTAGGTACATTTTTATGTGACCACAATTAGGTATATTTTTATTTGTTGTTTCGATTTATTTTCAATCAGATTGGCCAATCGCATAAGGAGATATAAAACATTTCTCACTCAATTATTTCGCTTTGTTATGAGCTTCTACTGCCTCTCTACCATCTACACGTATTTTATTGGCATAAGAACGGTGGGTTTAGTGTATACTTGCACGACGTAGCCAATGATAAATCGTTTCACCAAATTGGATAACTGATATATCATTGGAAACTTTAGATGACCGAAGCAATCATTTTTAGCAAAATACCTGGAAAACAGATGATGGTGATCATCAATGAACAGAGGATGCATCATCGTCATATCGAATTTGTTCTTTCCAGAATTCTCTACTAATCGTGATTATTCGAAAATCTGTAGCAACTTTCCTCTTGTAAACTTCTCTACCTCGAACTCAATTCGCAATCAATGCACCGCACTCTCCAATTTCTCAGCCTCTCGAAATTTGTTTTTTCTCTCCATTAAGATCGATTGGCCGCTTTCAATGCGGCGCCGTTATTCTTTATTCTCTCACCGTTATTTTTCCTTACGCCACTCAATTCCGAGGCTGAATTACTGGGCCCAAATTGGATATCCGTTTGGCGCGCGCCTCTTGTCCTTCGAATCCTTCGTTTTTTCGCTTCATTAGACTCCCCCGTTTCTCCTCAAATACGCGTCTCTCTTCCCCGTGCCCTTCCCGCTCCCTCACGCCTCATCCCCCCTCAACAAACCGGTTGTCCTGGCTATGCGTTGCAAACTTGTCGTTATTACCCACGCACTATTGATGTCGTGGCGTGTCGCTTATCCCAAAGTACGGGGTCAAAGGGAATATGGCAACGCCCCCTCTTCCACCCCCCACCCCCCCGCCGCTCTGCTTTTCCGGATGTTTTCCTTTCCGCAGCGTACAGCAACGCTTTTCAGCAAGGGAGCACCTGCACTCCACTGACAGTTGACGTTTTTATATCGAGGAGCGTTTGACAAAGTTGAAAGGTTTTGTTTCCTCTGATGTAGTCCTCCGCAGTAGTTCCCCCCTCCATGTCCTGTATCGTGGCGTTTAAAATCCTCTCCAGATGCAACTCATGCGAACTTACGTATTTTGTCCATAACGGAGGCGATTTTTTATGACACGCCTGCATTTGTTTGCGCGAAAGTTCAGTGATTCGGAGCTTTGACGATCTACGTTTGGCCACCTTGAATTTTAGATAAGGATTATTCCTAAAGATGCGGTTCTCATTGTGTTAATTTAATTACAGTTTCTACGCGGTTGGTTTTCAATATCAATGGCGTGTTTTCACGGGTACGACTCTGGATCAGTATTGATATTTAAATATCTATTAGACAAAGTATATGTGAACAATTAGGAAGCTCAAGGCAAAATCTTATTCGGGATGATGATATGAGATGGGTTGATTGATCAATTTCTAGCGTCATGAAGTAAGGGTGTGGTGTATACTTTGTACCTTCTCTGATCAAATTTTATTAAGAGATTATGGACTCGGTTGATCATCTGCAGTTAATCCATATTCTACACGCATTCCCTCCTTTGGTCACTATAGAATTTTTTACTCGCTCTATAGTGTTACTTCATTTAACCTTATTCTTTTTGTGGCATTTTTGAGAGATATCCATGTCACTTCTTTTTCCCCTATTGATATCGATTTATTATTACTTTCCTCCCTTACGAAAGTCGTAGCTCTAAAATACTTTTAGTTGGAAACTTCGTGTAATTAAATATCGAAATAAGTTTAACGACCAGAGTCAGAGTTTCACCCAGTAAACTAACTTCCTGGCCTTAATAACTTCATATGTTTCACATTTACTATTCCACGATTTTCTTTGAAGGATCATGCTGAGTTATTATATTCAGGAATGATATTCATTGGCAAAAGTTTGATTTTTTAATATATCTGATCTTAGTCTTAGAACTCTCAGTTTATGAAACCCATCAGACGTTAGAACGTAGAAATTAGCGGTGCGCTGGCATTTGACTTGGAAGCTCATAGCGTTAGCTTCGACGAAAAGTACCCTCTACTACTACCATCCCATAGACTGAAGTCTATGGGATAGTTTATAGGGTAAGAACGGCCAGCATCAATGGTTTTCGTAAGCTGTTCGAATGCTTCGCTGCATCATCGCCTATCATTCAAGTCTCCCACCACCCATCGTTTCATCCCTTTTGTGATCGCATACATCCCCACGGCGGATTAGCTTTAATCGAAACGATAATCCGTCATCAATTAGTCAACGGCCTATGGGCTTGCGCGCAAGAAGCGTCCAACTTGAAGCAGAGGACAACGCCCTCCGATGGTTCGGAGTAAAAATGAGAAACCTCACTTTTTCCTTTCTGTACGTCACCTCGTCTGGATTCAGCCGTGAGAAACATATTATTCGCGCATTTTTGACTTTTGACGAGTATTTAATCGTTACTTCAGCTCTGCACGAAAAGTCTGGGGAGCGATTCTATCGTTAATTACGGCATTTGCTTCTACCTCGCTACCAAAGGCTCAAGTAGCACCTCTCAAAAACGCATTACTCTATCGCTTGCTATCCTACGTACGTGATATATGTGTATCAGGTGAATTAAGTATATCCATGTTGTTATTTAGATGTATGTATGGGATATTCTCTCTTTATCAAAAAAGAAATTTACAGAATAATTCTCATTTATTCATATTTAGGAAATTTCTCGGAGATTTTTATAAAAAGGTACATTTCTGTCTTCTAGTTATTCAGTACCTATGTTTTTACAGTGGCAGTGATTATTCCGATCGTTTGAATTTTCGCAGCACTTTTTCTCCCTGCTCTTTTATCGCTGCACGTCCACTTATTCTTTTTGCAATGCGACATTTTCGAAGATTCATCTCTTTTTTGTCTTCTCATCCCTTTCATATCTGTTAATTCCTCGTCATTCTCTTCCACTTTTCTCGGTTTTTTCTCATTGTTACTCGTTTTACACAGTATATTTAATCTTGTTTCTTCTCAAATTCTTTTACTACGCCCTGTATAACTGCCACAGTTCATGTAATCCAAAGGAAAATTTTCGCTTTCGTCCATTTTTCCAATAATTTTTTTTCTCTGCAAAATTCTTTTCTCTCGCCTGCTCTCTCTCTAAAATACGTTTTATCTACATTCATATTTTCTCAGCTAGATCGTTTTTCTCACACACTGCTTCCATTTATCTCGTTCTCTCGCTATAACTTCTCTATCGCGTCCTTTAATTACCATATTTCACACGGTTTCTTATTCTATATTTTTTATATCATCTTCTATATTTTCTGTCTCTCTTTTCTCTCTCCGTTGTACTATAAATTGGTGACTCTCCTTTGTGTGAAAATTTATTTTTAAACAAAAGTAATAAAAATGAATTGGCTTAATAAATAAATATTAATTAATTAATTGAAAAGGTAACAATAAATAAATGTCAATACAGTACCTACCTTCCTTTTTCTTTTTCCCTTTTTATCATCGGGTAAAATTTTCCAATATTTTATTTTTTAATCATTCTATTCACTTTTGTTTTCGAAATGTTAACTCAGTCTCCTCTACCACCGTCATTTCAATTACTCTTCTCCCTCTCCTGCTCTTTTTTGCCCCTTTTCGTCACCTTTGTTTCGTACATACTTCATCTCCCAATCGGCCTCTGTTTTTCGCTTTCCTTTTTATTTCCCTCTTCACTTTCTTCCCTCTTCCGTCTTCCCTCTTTCTCCAATTCTCCTTCACGGTTTCGATCCCAGTCAATTCCAGTAAAACGAATGGGTGCCTCGTCATCTGATTTTATCCGCGCTCTCTCCCTCAACCGCTCGATTTTTCACCTAAAGTTTCTGCGCCGCTGAGTTCCAGTTCACGCGAGAGGAATTGCTCGCCGGGTGCGCTGTTTTATAGCGATTGACGTCCCTTGAATTAATCACGTTTTTCTGCGGGTTCTACCAAGTTTTATTAGTCTCCGGGCGCATGCGGATGTTTATGATAGCGCCAAAGGAGAATCGAGGGTGCGTTTTCTGGAAAAACCTCACATGTTGGATATTTTGGCGCAATGTTAGCCATATTGCGTAACTTTTACGTCGTTTCCCCAAATGTTTACCTCTTCCTTTTATAGTTTTGTTCTTTGAAGGTATATTTTTAAGTAGGGTATGGTCAGGGTAAAATGTATGAAAGGGTTTCTAATGAGTCACAACTCTATGTGATCTTACTGTATCGTAATCAGAGCCATAGCCAAGGGGGTGGTTTTGGGGGTTTAAACCTCCCCCCATGAAAGTGGAATTAGTAATATACGGAAGCATGTGAGAAGATGGCCTCCCGCACTCATGCGATATAAATGCCACTGGAGGATCTAAGGATGTACATTCTAATATAAATCAGTTTCTACATTCGTTAGACCTTGGGTGGAAGTATTCCTGTCCGCTGGGTTGTAGGCAATCCAGTGCAAGGTTCACGAAACTGAACCTCCCAATAGACATATTCTGGGTGTAACCCTGGTCTTTATGTTATAAATTCTGAAACAACCAATGGCTTTTATGAAGAGAATGAGAATAGTTGTACTTTTTCCACAATATATTTATAAATATATTGTGGAAAAAGTACAACTGTTCTCATTCTCTTCATGGTGTATTTCCACAAAACATCGCCAGCAACTGTGAATTTTATTCAATGGCTTTTATATGAAAATTGATTTTCTTTTGTAATCTTAAGTTTTGTTAATAGCCAGCTAAAATGACCTGCACTGCACTATTATAAGATTTTTTAATATATCTGATCTTAGTCTTAGAACATATACGAGCTTGTATAATTGCATGTAATTTTTTACGATGTATAAGCATTCAAGAATGATTCATGTACCGCAGAAGGGCAATGAAGAGAACTTTTCTCACGGTACAGCTCCTGCTAATCTTTATATATTTTTAAGTAAGAAAAAGGTTTACAATCAATTTAATAACCTTTAATATCATAAATAATTTCATAAAAGAGTAAGTTAAACAGAGATAAATAATATTTTTGAAAATGTTGATTAATAAAATCATAATATGCAATAAAAGAATCATATTTTCCATAATATACTGCTATGCATCTTTTATCCAACTTCTGTTACATTATCGACTGTTTTTGCTGATATGTTTGAGTAAATCAAGCTCGTATGTATATATACATATATAGTTACGTGCATTGTTAAGTAATAGGATATGTTCTTGATGGCAGAAAACACACTTTATGAACTTGAGTACACATCGTGGTAATAACTCGAATAATAATAATAATTATTAGTATTATTATAAAACTCTTTATTCGGCGAGTATAGGCAGATAAAGGGCCCCCTTACACCTAACCTCGAAAGTCGTAAATGGTAAGGTTATGGAATTGCGGAAATGCAACAAAATTCATTAAAAAACACAACACAAAGAAAGGAAAGGATGAGGGTGTGGGAGAAAAACTCCTCGGCTAAAGGCTTTCGGAGAAAAACCCACGACCAACCCACGCGGGAAAAAGATCACACAAGAAGGGGAGCGAAAAGAACCAGCAAAAACACAGATAGAAATAAAATAATAAAATCAGATGAAACATTGGAATGATTTTAAATGTCGACATTTTCGTCCCGTCCTATGATGGCGTTGCATGGTGATTGAGTGGTATTCAACTATGGGTGAAATCTTATTTATTTATGAAAATAATGATGGAGAAGAATGATTCAGAATTAAAATAAATTATTTTACGTGGCCATTTCATCAATATTAATCGTCCGTTATGATAATGCTTCCGAAAAGGAAATACAAGGAATAGGTGCCTCTTGAATTCGAGAAATGATCCGCCTTCCTAACTATCATNATAATTTTTCAAATATATAATTCATCTTTCTTAAATAGGAAGTATTTTTTTATTTTCGAGAATACGTTAAAAATTAAATAAAGCAATTATTATTATTGTTCGACGACAGCTAAATTGGATTATTAAAGGCCTTGTGAAGAGTGTTTTGAGTACAACGTCCAATTTGATTGCCGCCCGCATGAAAAACTTTCTCTGGCCGTAGTTTGGGGAAACCTGATGAAGTAAATGATTGGAATATGTCTCTGTTTGGTGGAGGTTCTGACTGTCCAATCTTCAATCTAGCCCATCGCCGATAATTAAGCCCCGAAGTAAATTTGAGTTAGAGTCGGAGAAAAGAAAGTAGGTGGTTATAGAAAATCCTCATTGAAGCTTAGGAAAGAGAATTCATGACAGAAAACTCTCCCTGCGAAAACCTACTGTATTAGCTAGAGATGTGGAATTAGAAACCATTCTGAATTGCGTGGAGGTACGATAAAACTATGCAAGTAAAGTACGCAGTAGAAAATTTCTCTATAAGCCAACGACATGGGTTACAAACAAGAAATATAAAATATATTTAATGAATTTGTGATAAAAATTACTCCGATATTAGGACGAAATGCGATTTCATATCTATGAACCGATGACATGCTAAATATATATTATACATATACCTATACATGTATACCTTTCGGTTTAATGTTTCTTCAACAATTTTGAATCCACTTCATGAAAAATCATTGAGAATCATTGAGAAAACCCAAATTGATCGTAATTGCAAATAGGGTACGTAGGTTATGTAGAAATGTAACGCATCTCTCATCTTTAAAACTGCGTAAGAAAGGTAACCACTCAGACCACGATTGCCACGCCTCACATACACGTTTTCCACGCAGTACTCATTTTAATCACGGAGGAATGAATGCCTTTCCGTGGTCATACCCACTTTCCTGTCCCGTGCTTCCGTTTTTCAACTCCTCCTCTCTTTACTTCCTCTTCGGTCGCTTGATGCCCAATGGAATCCGGTCCATTGCACTGCGAATCCAACGCCGTGATTTCGAATGGCAGCGCGGCCAGCCCATTGCCATTTTAATATCCTCAAGTCTTTTGATGATATCGCTGAATTCTCTCTTACCCACGGGTTTCATATTCTACTAATACCCACGATGCATCTCTCTCTGTACCTCCCCGAGTCCCCCTCCGACGGTGGATTATTTTTGCACTCATCCTATCTCCCATGACCATGTTTTAAGAATGGAGGAATCCGACTCAATGGTTTCCACTCCAAACTATTAGGGATTGCTGACTTTCGAACGTTGCCTTGTTTTAGAAGTGACGCATAACCACTTTATTTCTCTATTCATTCCTTAAGCGTCATGTTTTGTCATCGTAATTGGATTGAAGCGAGATTTCTCATTAATACCCTTTATAAAAAAGGAGAGAAAAAAGTAATATCATGATATTTTAAATTTACCTGATTTAACACCGTCGGAAATCTCTAATACATGAGCAAATATCCTAGATTCTAGATTTGAGAATGCATGAGTGTAGACAAATGCTCTATCATGATGCCTAATGTTGCGACTTTCAGATATGTGCGAATTACGTGGTCAAAGGGTTGTGTTAAGAGATGTGATTATATAGTTGATTTATTGATTAGCTATAGTGGTTACCATTCTGTAAGGTATTAATGCAGATAGAAATAATTTTTGAGTAGAATTTCTCGGAATAATTTTTAAACATTTCTCCGTGAATGCAAATATGGCTGTTCACGATGTTTTCCGCTATTGCTGGCATTGAAGTTTGTGGGTAAAGGTTTCAAATTCAAATCCTGGTTGGGAATAATTGCTTCTATTGTTGTTAATAGGTTAATTGTGGGAATGGTCTTGTTTAGGCTGAAATGCTCCTACAATCTTCACTATTACGAAAACCATTGAAAGGTGTAAGAGTCAACCGTCTCATAACGATCGATACTTATAAATCTAACTCGAACTAGGCGTTCAACTCCAATATTTCTTTAAGCTTCATATCATTTCTATAGAATGGTGTATTTAGTGGATGGTGAACATGGTGAATTCCATTTTTCCTTCTTCCCTGACATGGAACACAATTAGGTACATTTTTATGTGACCACAATTAGGTATATTTTTATTTGTTGTTTCGACTTATTTTCAATCAGATTGGCCAATCGCATAAGGAGATATAAAACATTTCTCACTCAATTATTTCGCTTTGTTATGAGCTTCTACTGCCTCTCTACCATCTACACGTATTTTATTGGCATAAGAACGGTGGGTTTAGTGTATACTTGCACGACGTAGCCAATGATAAATCGTTTCACCAAATTGGATAACTGATATATCATTGGAAACTTTAGATGACCGAAGCAATCATTTTTAGCAAAATACCTGGAAAACAGATGATGGTGATCATCAATGAACAGAGGATGCATCATCGTCATATCGAATTTGTTCTTTCCAGAATTCTCTACTAATCGTGATTATTCGAAAATCTGTAGCAACTTTCCTCTTGTAAACTTCTCTACCTCGAACTCAATTCGCAATCAATGCACCGCACTCTCCAATTTCTCAGCCTCTCGAAATTTGTTTTTTCTCTCCATTAAGATCGATTGGCCGCTTTCAATGCGGCGCCGTTATTCTTTATTCTCTCACCGTTATTTTTCCTTACGCCACTCAATTCCGAGGCTGAATTACTGGGCCCAAATTGGATATCCGTTTGGCGCGCGCCTCTTGTCCTTCGAATCCTTCGTTTTTTCGCTTCATTAGACTCCCCCGTTTCTCCTCAAATACGCGTCTCTCTTCCCCGTGCCCTTCCCGCTCCCTCACGCCTCATCCCCCCTCAACAAACCGGTTGTCCTGGCTATGCGTTGCAAACTTGTCGTTATTACCCACGCACTATTGATGTCGTGGCGTGTCGCTTATCCCAAAGTACGGGGTCAAAGGGAATATGGCAACGCCCCCTCTTCCACCCCCCACCCCCCCGCCGCTCTGCTTTTCCGGATGTTTTCCTTTCCGCAGCGTACAGCAACGCTTTTCAGCAAGGGAGCACCTGCACTCCACTGACAGTTGACGTTTTTATATCGAGGAGCGTTTGACAAAGTTGAAAGGTTTTGTTTCCTCTGATGTAGTCCTCCGCAGTAGTTCCCCCCTCCATGTCCTGTATCGTGGCGTTTAAAATCCTCTCCAGATGCAACTCATGCGAACTTACGTATTTTGTCCATAACGGAGGCGATTTTTTATGACACGCCTGCATTTGTTTGCGCGAAAGTTCAGTGATTCGGAGCTTTGACGATCTACGTTTGGCCACCTTGAATTTTAGATAAGGATTATTCCTAAAGATGCGGTTCTCATTGTGTTAATTTAATTACAGTTTCTACGCGGTTGGTTTTCAATATCAATGGCGTGTTTTCACGGGTACGACTCTGGATCAGTATTGATATTTAAATATCTATTAGACAAAGTATATGTGAACAATTAAGAAGCTCAAGGCAAAATCTTATTCGGGATGATGATATGAGATGGGTTGATTGATCAATTTCTAGCGTCATGAAGTAAGGGTGTGGTGTATACTTTGTACCTTCTCTGATCAAATTTTATTAAGAGATTATGGACTCGGTTGATCATCTGCAGTTAATCCATATTCTACACGCATTCCCTCCTTTGGTCACTATAGAATTTTTTACTCGCTCTATAGTGTTACTTCATTTAACCTTATTCTTTTTGTGGCATTTTTGAGAGATATCCATGTCACTTCTTTTTCCCCTATTGATATCGATTTATTATTACTTTCCTCCCTTACGAAAGTCGTAGCTCTAAAATACTTTTAGTTGGAAACTTCGTGTAATTAAATATCGAAATAAGTTTAACGACCAGAGTCAGAGTTTCACCCAGTAAACTAACTTCCTGGCCTTAATAACTTCATATGTTTCACATTTACTATTCCACGATTTTCTTTGAAGGATCATGCTGAGTTATTATATTCAGGAATGATATTCATTGGCAAAAGTTTGATTTTTTAATATATCTGATCTTAGTCTTAGAACTCTCAGTTTATGAAACCCATCAGACGTTAGAACGTAGAAATTAGCGGTGCGCTGGCATTTGAGTTGGAAGCTCATAGCGTTAGCTTCGACGAAAAGTACCCTCTACTACTACCATCCCATAGACTGAAGTCTATGGGATAGTTTATATGGTAAGAACGGCCAGCATCAATGGTTTTCGTAAGCTGTTCGAATGCTTCGCTGCATCATCGCCTATCATTCAAGTCTCCCACCACCCATCGTTTCATCCCTTTCGTGATCGCATACATCCCCACGGCGGATTAGCTTTAATCGAAACGATAATCCGTCATCAATTAGTCAACGGCCTATGGGCTTGCGCGCAAGAAGCGTCCAACTTGAAGCAGAGGACAACGCCCTCCGATGGTTCGGAGTAAAAATGAGAAACCTCACTTTTTCCTTTCTGTACGTCACCTCGTCTGGATTCAGCCGTGAGAAACATATTATTCGCGCATTTTTGACTTTTGACGAGAATTTAATCGTTACTTCAGCTCTGCACGAAAAGTCTGGGGAGCGATTCTATCGTTAATTACGGCATTTGCTTCTACCTCGCTACCAAAGGCTCAAGTAGCACCTCTCAAAAACGCATTACTCTATCGCTTGCTATCCTACGTACGTGATATATGTGTATCAGGTGAATTAAGTATATCCATGTTGTTATTTAGATGTATGTATGGGATATTCTCTCTTTATCAAAAAAGAAATTTACAGAATAATTCTCATTTATTCATATTTAGGAAATTTCTCGGAGATTTTTATAAAAATGTACATTTCTGTCTTCTAGTTATTCAGTATGTTTTTACAGTGGCAGTGATTATTCCGATCGTTTGAATTTTCGCAGCACTTTTCTCCCTGCTCTTTTATCGTTGCACGTCCACTTATTCTTTTTGCAATGCGACATTTTCGAAGATTCATCTCTTTTTTGTCTTCTCATCCCTTTCATATTTGTTAATTCCTCGTCATTGTCTTCCACTTTTCTCGGTTTTTTCTCATTGTTACTCGTTTTACACAGTATATTTAATCTTGTTTCTTCTCAAATTCTTTTACTACGCCCTGTATAACTGCCACAGTTCATGTAATCCAAAGGAAAATTTTCGCTTTCGTCCATTTTTCCAATAATTTTTTTTCTCTGCAAAATTCTTTTCTCTCGCCTGCTCTCTCTCTAAAATACGTTTTATCTACATTCATATTTTCTCAGCTAGATCGTTTTTCTCACACACTGCTTCCATTTATCTCGTTCTCTCGCTATAACTTCTCTATCGCGTCCTTTAATTACCATATTTCACACGGTTTCTTATTCTATATTTTTTATATCATCNAACTCTTGGTCACGATTTTGGCATGCTATCAAAGGATACTCTATACTTTAGTTCAGTACAATTTGAACTACATTCATCAGATCTCTGTTTTACAGATGCGCTTTAACTTTGGCTATATTCTTACTAAATTTAGCTCAGCGAGGAAAGAAAGACTTCGGAATTACATTCTTATATTAGATAATTGCAAATGTACAATCGCATATACATCCATAACTTCACTCGACCCTTCTTAATTTCATATCGCCCTCGTTCATTAAGGTATTTTGATTAATTATTTTAGATTGCTTTTTAGTGATACTATTTTGAGTTTAGCGATGTTTCAACAGCTTTCGGGGAACTTTTCCAAGAATAAATTGGTATTTACGTACTTAAGATCCCAAAAGGGGAGTTATAAACCGTCATCCCAATTACAGCGATTTGCATCGATATCGGCAGCCCACGGAGTTTGGTGCAATTACCACTAAATTTACTATCTGCTTTCTTTAAGACTTGGACGCAATGCTATGTTATTACTAATCAATGAGCTGTGTCATTGCGGAGATTGAAGCAGAAGTCCATTTTGTCTTGTTACTCCCATCGAACTGGAAATATTATTATATCTTTCCTTTTCCTCACGCAAGAAAGCATTTTGATCGCTGACGCACGCCCGATAACAATTTTTGTATGAAAGATTGATAATGAAATTGTGTCCGAGGAATGCTCATCTTTTTTTGCCTAAGTCTGCAATGCGCGATAACTCAGTTCCCTATTCTAGTGCCTGTCTGCACAGTGATCGACCCAAAATGTGGTTATATCTTGAACTCACCATTAGGTACAGAAAACTTTTGAAAGGGAATGAAGGTTACTGAGTGAGATGAGGAGTGAGGTAGCTTGCTCTTAATGTCGTCATTGAATGAGAATTCTATGAGAGGAAACATCCTTACACGTGTAAAAATAATGTTCATTGAATTCAATAAGGAGTGAGCAGCAGTAATGCTCTTATACTTGTTATATTTATTTTTAATAGTGAGAAGACTCGGTCTAAACTATATCCCATAGGATCTCCAGTCGTAAAAGACGTAGTAACACAAGTCCCTTCCTCGGATAGCCATGCGCGTTCACTTTCAGTGAGGGCGGTCTCTGGTTCTACGCCAGGTTGGGGTCATGATGTTGACCAAGCATTGTGAAGAGATTGGGAAGCAACCTTAATTAATAGGTTGCGGGTTCAAGCGGCCTATAAAAGCTAACGACGAGTCGGGACTCGATGCGCTGACCACGTGTAACCCACGGCCAATGCCGCCTTGCCTCAAACGGGTGAAGCGCCATGGATTTTACATTTTTTGTATTAACACCACCAATAACTATCAAACTCTTATAATAAGACAGACTAGCATTTGTGGACTTGTGATTATTTTTTGTGCGCCTTAGCGAGCTGTCTGTGAAGCAGGACATCGAATCTAATCCGAACCGAAAACCGAAACCAAAAAAACCGTTGCATTTGCCGGAGTGAAAATCGAAATTCTGGAGTCAAAACTGAAAGCAATGTTTACTGTTGTGTTCGCTTCTCAAAGATGCACATTTTACTTAAATATAATCGGAGGAAGGTATACTAATCTTATGTAACTACGACTTGCAACTGACTATTAGTAAATTTCATTCAAAAGTTTAGTGCGATTTAATTAGTTGACGGAAGCTAGATAATGAAACAAACTTTCAGAAAAACACTATATATTACAATGGTCCGAACGGAAATATTCGTTCCTAACCGGTTTGACGCTGGTAGAGGAAGTGAAACCGGAACTTAACCGAAATATGCTTTTTTCCCTTCAACTGGAGTGAAAACCGGAACGAAAAATATTACGGTTCGATGCCCTGCTGTTAAGTCATCAACCCGAAAGCTGGTTGGGTTCTAAAGCCTCACCATTAGCTTACAGTATTATTATAAAACTCTTTATTCGGCGAGTATAGGCAGATAAAGGGCCCCCTTACACCTAACCTCGAAAGTCGTAAATGGTAAGGTTATGGAATTGCGGAAATGTAACAAAATTCATTAAAAAACACAACACAAAGAAAGGAAAGGATGAGGGTGTGGGAGAAAAACTCCTCGGCTAAAGGCTTTCGGAGAAAAACCCACGACCAACCCACGCGGGAAAAAGATCACACAAGAAGGGGAGCGAAAACAACCAGCAAAAACACAGATAGAAATAAAATAATAAAATCAGATGAAACATTGGAATGATTTTAAATGTCGACATTTTCGTCCCGTCCTATGATGGCGTTGCATGGTGATTGAGTGGTATTCAACTATGGGTGAAATCTTATTTATGAAAATAATGATGGAGAAGAATGATTCAGAATTAAAATAAATTATTTTACGTGGCCATTTCATCAATATTAATCGTCCGTTATGATAATGCTTCCGAAAAGGAAATACAAGGAATAGGTGCCTCTTGAATTCGAGAAATGATCCGCCTTCCTAACTATCATAAACGCAACATCCCAAATAATGGTTTATCAACCAAGTTTTGATGCAATTAAATGAACACGCTGATTACATTTTAAAGGATTTGCTTTTAAATGCGCAGTTATTCTTGATTAGAAGCGGTATTGGAGAGATTTAAGTACTAAGAACTCGAGAAATTGTCGAGGACTTCTCGTCGTGAATGAGTCATTTGCTGTTTAGCGGTTTCCTTTAGGAATCCTGGATACACATTAAAGTAGGAACATGATGCCTTTGCATTAGGTTTTATTGCCTCTCTTACTTTTTTCGGATTTCTTGAGATAAATATCGGTGACTCAGGTTTCATTTCCTCAGTGGCTTCCAAAACTCATTCTTCCTCATCGATTTGTAACAATTCCCCCTTGTCATTTAATCTGCATTGCGAATGGCATTCCCTCTCCCTTGCAGCCAATTTATCGTGCAATTGTCTTCTCCCTCATTAACTCTGCGGATATTTTTCCATTTCGCTCCTTTCACTTTCTTTTGTTTCTCACTTTCCTATATCATTGTTTTCTCCGTCACTCCAGTCCTTTCCGATATCTCATCTTAGCTTCCTGATCTATATATTTTGACACCCTGGGCTCCCGGATAGCCAAATGGCCAACGCGTTCGACTTTGGTGAAAGCGGTCCCGAGTTTGATTCCTGGTAGGGGTCTACGTGCGAAATGACCTTAGATATCGATGCACTTTTAACAGTACTACTATTAGTAACAGTTCACATTTAAGAAAGTTGGAAAATACTTAAGCATAAAACATGTCGATTTTATTTATTTCCGAAAAATCTATCAAAAAAAGTTTGAATTGTTTATTAATAAAAACCGCTTCTTTGCCGCTATTACTGAAACGCTTAGGTAATAAATTAGTAAGTAAATTAAATAAATTAGTAAAGTGAATAAATTGTTCTTAACTACATGTATAATCTAACATGTATATTGTACCATTTCTGTTGTACCATATGGTACCATTTAATAGTTTATAGACATTTTACTGTTAGATAAAGATTTATTGTACTCTGTTACTTTTAATGTATAAATTGCAAACTGTATATGAAATGTATTCCCTATGGGAGGTTTTTGGACGGCTTTTCCTCCCATCTATGGGCGAATCCCAGGCAACTATTACCAATATTAATTTTAGGTTACTCTCCTCCCCAGCGTTGCCACCTGGCCAGATGGCCAAACTGCAACGTAGTTACAAATAAATAAAGTGAGAAGGAAGAAATATTCATGAGCAATAGCTTAACATAATTTATATGGTTGAGAAATAAGTGTATAAGCAAATGATAATTGTTATTACTGCAGTGATTAAAAGTTCTTTGTTGAAAATACTCTAGCAGCCAAAATTTGGGAAAATTCAGTGGTGGTCCTTCGGATAGCTACGTGAGTAACTCGTTCGACTTCGGTGAAAGCAGTTCCGGGTTCGATTCCCGGTGGGGGAACATGTGCGAAATGACGTTAACCATCGAAGCACTTTTAAAATTACTATCACTACCATTTATGTTGGCGTGGAAAGGTTTAAAAGAATTTATTTCATATTAATCAATTTCATTCCATTTGATTAGTCGAAAGTAGAAGTATATTACGATAAAAGGTGCGCAAGAGTGATACTACGCCCGGTATATCACACAACCTTAATCCATTTTCCTGGATATTACTTACGCTAGCTACCCCTATCTATCATTTTTCCGAAGTATTTTAATTATCTGTCGGTTATGGATTCAAATTTAATTTTGGAGACTCACAAAACGGCAGGTGACCACAAAAGGAGTTTCATTATCCCATTTCACAATCACTCTTAGAGATACACTTTTTCCTTTTCCTTGTCCAACGCTGACGACCTTTTCTGTCTAAAAAACCCTCGCAACCCATTCAAAATGGGTAATCGGGCTTTTATCGCAATGCTTTATTAACCGCAGGTTTTTAATTCCACCTCTTGCTCAAATACAACGGAGGAGCCCGGGATCTCTGACTTTCATCAACCTTCCACAACCTCTCACTAAGTGTTCGCGTTAGTTAAAACGTCATTATGACTTTACGTGACACCATCATTCTTCCTTAATCCTCTCTCCAATTACAGCCATCATCCTTTTGCCCCACCCATTTACCCCAGTCCCCATATAGTACGTAGCCTTCCTCCCGCCATATTGTCCCTCGACGGCACGCACTGCCACAAAAACTCTCTCATTCTATTCGGGTCAGAAAACAAAATACCCAGCTATCTTTTTTCCGTCCCTTTTTCCACTCGACAGCGCCCACGCGCACGCATCCCCACACACGCACGAATGCGAGATACTTGTTGAGCTCGTCCGCGGTGTCGCGATGTTCCTCTCTCTCTTTCATTTTAATGAGACCTCATTTGAAGAGCGCACGGAGATTGATATGTGTCCCTAATATATTTTTTCCACGGGCGATGGAGTAGAAACAGGGTCGTTGAATATGATATGAAAGGAGGGTATCGGAGTCTGGTTTGGGGGGGAACCTGCGGTAGGGTTATGGGGTGACAATTGGAGCAATTCAGATGAATAGAAAGAGGTTTTTAGAAAAGGGAACGTTAAGGACGTTGTGGGGTATCATCGGTTCCCTATTGCATAAGGGGTGCAATGGCGAAGTAATTTCTCTGACAAACCGTAGTTTTGTGATAAAAGTTTGTCCCGCTGCCCCTTTAATAGGAAGTGCTTCATTGCGACGACGCTCCATGAATGCTCGGAACAGGAAAGATCTTATGCATTTTGTTAAATCTCGGATCCTTTCTAAGTATGAATGATGTATTACATGCACTTGCCTATCTCAATGCCCTCTCGAAGCGAGGAAAGATATTCGTAACATTCATTTACTATGGAACTGTCTCCTGACATCGAGGTTTGATGATCTTCATTGAATTTGTTCTTTTGTAACTCACTGCTTCTGTAATTGTACAGGATCGATAAGTGGCTGGGAATCAAAACCACACGCTAGATTTCTCCATGGTTGTTCCGTGTTTATACGTATGCATATACACTCTCCTATATATACTTACACACCCAATCACCATCAAGTCAGTCGTAAATCAACTTTCGCGCGTCGTAGAAATCCCTTCTACATTGAGGCCTTAGCTTGATAAACCCCTTTCTAGAGGGCAGTTGCTTATGACTCGGAAAGAGGTGATTAAAGAGATAAAAAAATTAAAGTCTTCCGCGCATGAAGTATATATGTATCTACTAGCAGAATTATGGAGGGTGAAATATTTAGAGGTTTTCATCCAGTGTGCTGAAGTATCTGAATAACGCTCCATGATTTGTCGTAGCAATTTTTAAGTATCATTTCGCGTTTCGTCTTACTTTCTCTAATTATCAAATACAACTCATATCGGTATGGTCCCATACTCTACGTGTATAATCAAGGTAAGGCATAACGTAACTCAATGAATTTTTCGTCGATCCTACCTACTATTCTCTTGCCAATCTGAGGTTCTTAAGTGTTCGTCGATATAGATTGGGGATTTTGGTACCCCATATTAAATGCATAATTGTAATTAATCTTGTTTAGCGTTACTTGGTAGAATTCCATGTCATCGATGTAGAAATAAACTCTAATCACTTGTACTGCTCCACAAAATATATTTACCTTGCGACCAATGGTTTCAACATTTAGTTCTCTATCTTCTATTCTCTAGTTCTATATCTTCAGACACAAGATTAAATTGAGAAATATAGTTTGTGGAAAAGTGCAAGTGATTAGCATTTCTATATCTATAAACGTATTATTATTTTTATGTTAATAGTATCATTGTAGTTGTAGATATTTTTCTGCATAGAGAGACGATTGTTTCTCTTTTTGATGCTGCGAGCGCATTATGTGCCGTAGAATGTGAAAATAAAGAAACTCACTTTAATATCCAGCTGGAAGCAAAAGGGACAAGAGCGGAATGTGGCCATATTTATGTAGCGCTCTAGAGAGGGAGAGAGGAGAATGGAAAGAAGAGGATGACGAAAGGGGTGCATGCGAGGGAACGAAAGAGACAACGCTCCGAATATTACCCTCGTCGCGTTGAGGGATCTCTGGCTGAATTAATGGGGAGATAATTATTTGCGTGTTCGTCACCGCTATCCTCTACGTCGAGGCTCGAACTGCGTTCCTCTTTGCCACAGTAATTCCACCTAACTACGGTTCTTTATCAGGAATAATCTTCTCTCTCCCCTATCACAGCTCTTTTTTACTCTATCCTATTCCCCTTGCCCTACTCCATCACCACTCCAGCGCCCTCTTAAACTACAACCTTTACAGAGGCCACCTATTAGAACCTCTCAACAGTTCTTCGCTTCTCGAATAGCGCCTCCACGAGGGTACTTTTCAGCTCAACCCTCGAGCGAAATGCTCTCCCAACGCACTCCAATCACTCTCGCGGCTCACCTATCTTAAAATTCGGCTCCTTATGAGATGAGCCCACTGATCCTGTATCGATCCCTATATATATAGGTACGCTCGAGTGCCCTTAGTTATCGGAGAAAGTGCGAACTTTGGCAGTCTCACGGTTTCGCTACATCAATGACGTGATAAAGCTGATAGGTTACTCCATGAGTTGGTGATGCTTTAGAGTACGGTTTCTCAACCTTTCTGACTGAATATGTGTGTGAGATATCAACTGTGCCAATGTTTCCCAATATTCGTCTTTTTGCGAAGTTATGAGAATTGCTGCTCACTGAACACATTTTTTTAATGCTCCCGGTGTGAAAACCTTATGTGTTGTTAAATTCATTGCTAGTTTACGACAAAATACTTGGAAAGTTTAACTCATGATGCGAAATTTGAGCAGTACGTTATCCTCGAATATTTTATGCACACCCATAGCATGCTCACACTTCACCGTAATAACGGTGAGTAATCACTGAATTAGACGGGCAAGAGGATGTATTTTGTTATTTTCTCCCTCATGTTGAAAGAAAAAACGTGATAGTTTTTACACAGGTTTTTTATTCGATTAGCTTCGTGAATGATTTGGAGTTGACATCTTCAGGTCAGATGAAGATGTAAACTCGTTGACGAAATTAGTCGAATAAAAATCTGCTGCAGAAACTACCAAATATTGTTTCTTTCATTGTGTGACGAGTCCCAAAAAGTCACGCTTGGACATGTTAATTTTACTTTCTCTTTTGTTTATACACTTTCACGTAAATATACGTTACACTTATACGTAACAATTATACGTTATTGTAACTTATACTTTAAAATTTCCTCTGAAGTAAAATATGCGTATGCAAATTTGTGAATATATCATGATATCTTTTCAGAAGGAATGAAACTTAGTAACTTCCACGGGAATTTCTTTTATTAATTTCCGTGGAAGTTACTAAGTTTCATTCCTTCTGAAATGTCTCCTCCATTCCACCAAGTGACGCTTGACCACATCAATTTTATATCATGATATCTGTTATTGACCCATAGAAAATGATTAAAGCAATTGAAACATGTATCACGTATCTAATTTATTTTTTCATTCTAATTTTTGTCCGTGACTAAACGGAAGCTACTGAGATACGGAATATGCTAATTATGGAATTTATTTGGTACCTCTTATCGAATACAATGAAAAGCATCATTCGTAAGGTCACACTGGTACTACAATGACATATACCTATTCCACTTTCAACATTCTTTCATATTCAGTGAGCAAAGATAAAACAACCTCACTCCTCATCTTGCGTCCTAAGTCTCATTCCCTTTGTAGGACTTTTCGTAACGCTTCTTTTCGACCTTTCTTTTCTTTTTTCTTTCTTTTTCGACCTTTCTTTTCGTAACGCTTTCGTGAGTTTTGAACCAGCCTCGAGGCTAGTTAACCGACAGGCAGAAACAGAAAATCAATTAGAAACCCCTCCCTCCGTTTAATTATTTACGGGTAAAAACTAATCATCTCAAAAATTAAAAAAAAATCGAGTGAAAAAATCATCATTCCCGCTAGCATGTTCACTATCCTATTCCATCCTTAATTTTTCTCGTAAGTTTTTTCTATTATCACAAATTCTCTCCTTTCCTTCCCTCACTTACATATGTAAATGCCCCTATTTGAGAAAGTGCTGAAATAAGCGGATATCCTGGCGAAATCCGAACGTGTCCAACTCAACGGAAAACTATGCGAGCCGCGTGCGTAATCTACGTAAGCCGCTCCGTCGGTCTTCAAACTTTCAATTACATTCGCTCATTTCGTAACGCCAGCCTCGAAATAAAGTGCTTTTTAATGGGTGCGAAACTTTTCGCCGAGCATTTTTCCTTGCACGAAATCCTATTACTCAGCCAACAGCCAGATGAACAGGATATCAGATTTAATCCATTTCGCCCCCGGGCGATTTCCAAGTATGGATAACAAGCGATATAGGGATCGCGGAAATTCAATTAGGGAATTAAATGGCGCAAATTGGTGGCGATATCCGCCGTGGAGTTACCTTAGAAAGCCTCGATTCGGAAACGCTAGTTTTTGTTGAAAATTGGAGTATTCATGCCCAATAAAAATTCTCCGCAAATGTTACATTTCAAAAAGCTCATGTTCAAATAGATGCGAATAAGCTCGTAGAGAAAATTCCTGTCGTTTTATGGCCAGTTAAAATTCAAATACATGCCAGAATGTTGGCGATTTTTAATTCGCATTCGTGTTAAATGTTCACGCTAAATATTCCCTAGCATTGCGAGAGTAATCTGAATGTGATAAGCTTCGCAAATTTTTCTATGAGGGTTTTTTGCATTACGCATTACGAGTAACACCACGCTTAATTTAAATTCTTCGACGGAGAGAATCGACGACCCGTTTGATTCTGAATATAGTCTAGCGTTCATTTTTCTGAATTGAAGTTTCCCACGCATTTGCAGTGGAGGGGGCACGGCAGCATTTGCAGCACTCGATCCATTTATTAAAAACTAACTTTCGTGACATTTCTCCAATTCTGTCGTGGACAATGCGAATGATTTCCACTTTCGCGGAACCTCTCTCCTTATCAATCGGGGATTTTTCCATTTTAATCTGAAAATCGTTTTTTAAGTTTACATTTTAATACTCAACAGAGCGATAACGCCGTAACATATTGGTTTTTTATGAGCAGATATTTCAGTATAATAAAAAGAAATTTAGTCATTTAAATTATTAACACACCTGTCTCTTAGTTTAATTAATTGTATCCGAGGTACTTCATTCACCGTATCTCAGTGAAAATAATGGAATTTACGATTACCTAATGTATTTTCCGTAATATCCAGTTTGCATTCAAAATTTATAAAATTAATCAAATCGCCGAAATGAAATTCCTTTAAATAAAGAAAAATAGTCATGAAAAATATTGACATTACTTGGCAGAAGTTCTCACGGGGTTAGAACACTGACATGGAAAGTGCAAGACCTGTATTCAAGTCTCAGTCATGTTTATGTTTTTCACAATTTTTCTTCTTGAATTTGCAAGCCGCACGGCTTTCCGTTTTATTTCTTTAGCCTTTATATAATTACACAGGAATCAACTCTTCAAAAATAATGAACCGCTCTTCTGTATGTTGGAAAGGAAAACCTTTTTAAGACAGTCTAAGCGTTGTGGAAACTACTCTCCTGCACATCTATGGTATGTTGCATGACTTCCTGAAAGCTAATCCCGAAAATTTGATGGCTTTTGTTTCCTTGCTCCTCAGCGATTCTAATGACTAATTAAGTTAAGGGATCCATTTAGTTATTTTCTTAAGCAAATGAAGCATGGAGACAAAATAATAAACAGATATGGTTTCGCCTAAACAATGTTGGCAAGTCTCAGGGAAAGAGAAATACAATTTGGGAGAAGGACAAGGATTTTACAATTTAAAAACTTCAGTAATCGGTTAAATTCGTTTGGTATTGATGCTATTAAATTTTTATCAGAGAACCTTCCAATTTAAAGTTTTTAATTGTTTCCCAAGAAATACGAAAATATTGACGATTATCGTAAAAAAGTATAATTAGTGGAAAAAGTACCAATTATTTCAACTTAATCAGCAGATCTCCTCATGCCTCACCAATTCGTAAGAAATACATTAATAAGTTATTACCTGTGCAGAAAACTTACGTGAAAATTTTTCACTGATATTATTCCGCCTGAGTGAGGAAAGCAAACGCTTAATATCATCCTCCTCATCTTGCCTAGTCGCCTCTCAAAAGCTATTATTTGCTCATGTTTGAAAGATGAGGTGCAAAATTTGAGGATGCACATTTCCCAGCTCCGCATTACAAAATTATTACTTTTGCCACGGCGTATTACGCGACCGTTATTTTTGCCTGCTGCAAAAACAAAGAGCTGCTGAGAAATTTCTTCGTTCTCTCCTCCCTCGAAATACACTAATTTTGCGCCTGAAAACTTCCAACCCCCGTCAGCCAAATATTTCTACGGCACACAGTTACCTGGCTGCGCGTGAAACGCACGATAAAATTTTTGGGCAAACAGCGCGTCTGCCGCGTCACTCTGTCTTCGTTCCATCATTTTATTTGTCGACTTAATACTGCGTATAAGGGAGAGGAGGAGGTATTTGTTCCCGGAGAATTCGACTAAACACGCCGCAGCGCGTACGCAAAACTCTAAGTCCTCTTTTTCGCGGGCGGATTGCTGAGACGAGGGAGGGAAAAATCAGACTGGCAGATGCTCGGTCGTTTTGAAAGGAATGGAAATTTCAGCGCCAGCGCTCCTTACCGTAATGAAGGAAGGAAGAAAGTGCACGGGCGCAATGAGGGAAGAAAAGCGCCAATCCCTGTCTCTCTGACTGCGTCTCGCAAGACAATGAGGATGCGGATTCATTAGGAGGGAAGGGGGCGTTTAAACCGGCATAAGGCGTAGACGGCGCGAATTAACATCGAAATTTACATTTCCTGATCAAGAGCAAAGCCCGCACATCAGCATCGCGCTCTGCCAAAGAAGAATCGCGCGGGCGGAAATTTCGAGATCAAGAGATGACGCTGCGGGCACATAAGCGAGTGACGGGAAGCTGTTTACAATTTTGCCCGTCGTTTTTCGGGAGCTCTGCTTTTTTCCTCTGTTTTAATTGAATATCATTCCAGGAAGCAAATACGCGTAAATTTGCACCTATCGCCCGGAATACAAAGAGTGGGAGTTGTTTTTGTTTGTACACAGATGTGAGAGAAGGTCTGGGTGATTTACCAGCAAATAGAAGGACGCGAAATCATGAAGAACTTTTTCGTTCACAAAGAATTAATTCTTACTATTTACATCGTTCTAATGTTTAATTCTTCCGCTTAATACACGGTTTGTAGTTTGTCATCTCAAAAGAGTTGAGGTGATATATGGAAAGGATATTCTGTACCTATTTTACAGGAGTAATGCCTAAACTACTACGATTTGTCACATACGATACATTCATTCGGCCCGGCGATATGTTTGTAGTCTAAATCACTAATGATCGTTTAGCGATAGAAATTACCAACATACTTAATTATATCTATTGATTGATATTAATTTATTGATAAGGGTACACATTCCTGCATAGATTAGAGGTAATAAAGTCGCAAAAAAGATTGTCGAAAATATTGTACATTCTTGAAATATGCACATTGGTCTTCCGACGGCCGAGTAATGAACTATCTTTGCCGCCAAGTAAAATTTTCGGACAATCCTAGTGTAGAGCTAGGGCTAGCTAAGTCCTAAAACTTGGGTTTTCTAACCTTAGCAGGACCATAGAGTAAGGATCCTTACTTTTGGGTGGGTAGTGCACCTCTTGAAGGACTTACGACTTCGTATGGTGGAACACAAGCAGGTTGATGTCGTTTTATTTATTCGTTTTGCTTTTATATTTAAAATGTTTTGCTTAACTGCAGTAGCTTGACTTCAATTCATCAGCAAACCAAATATTCTATAAATATTAAATTATATCTATGAGTTAAACGAACTCTTATCACATTAATGGGACTTGGTCGTCTTGAGGACTCGGAAATTGGGGATAGAGACCGTAAAGGTTAGAAATTCTGATTAGGAGTATAGTTCCCTCCCTATAAAGTTTTCATCTTTAATTGGAAAGAAAGTTATAATAAGTGCGTTCCTTACAAAGCTGCGGCTTAGTCAGGATTGAATCGCATGTGTAAGATTTATATAACTTAAATGGCGAAATGAGCTATGTTGTACTACTGCAAAATTGGTGATTAGCGATATCATGTTCGATTGTGAGAACCGTTGCTTAGGGCTTTTGAATTTCCCGATGAATTGAAGGATTTTTAAAAGCCACTTTGAAGGCGTTGAAAAGAGACCACCTAGCTTACAGTATCCCTGGTTGAGAGGCTCTGGTTGAGAAGCACTGGTTGAGAGAGGCTCCGTAGAAGATACTTTTTACGAATAGTTTATTTTCGCTAAATACGAAAGATTTTAGAATAACCTTTTTTCTGTGACTGAAGTTCGTTAATGATGTATATGTTTTCTTAAAGAGGATGACTCAGGGACTCAATGAACCCTTACAAGAATTAAATATATTTATTGGGCAAGACAAGGAATACGTTTACCTTATGAACCGGACTAAGAACATAATTGCTCGTATTTTAAAATTTTTTTTCTGTTTTTATGGATTTTTTTAATTATAAATCGATCCATCCGTAAAAGAGGTGGTTTAAATCTAAAACTGTTATCGAGGAAAAACACTTTTGAGGAAGTATTCCCGTCCGTCGTGAATCACACGGTAAATGGTCTACATACCTCGTAATTTTCTTTACTTTTTGCCCAGAGATATTTTTAACCAGATAATTTTTCACTATCCGATTGCGTAGAACAGATTCACTCTCCCTATAGTTGCAAAAGTGATAGAGACCATTGCCTTCTCGCTTTTATTCTTTGTTTGAATGGCATTTAAGAGAAGTGGTGATTAAATTTAATTATAGGGTTTAATATCGTCTTGTATATAACCCTGTTAATGTACATTGAGTAATTACAGTGTCCATTTATTTTATTCGAAAAATGAAAACCTAAACCACATTTTTTTTTGTCTTGATAATGTCATTACAATTGTTTCGTCTTTGTGTGGCTTTCTATTGATTTAGAGAGATATAAAGATTTTGTAAAAAAATTCATGATCATAATAATTAAGTTTTAGTATATTCCTTATGGAGAGGAACGCTTTAAGAATTCAGGTTATGATTTCTTGGGGACACCCAAGGACACTTCCATCATCAGCCTCATCTTGCAAAGAGCGCAACGTCTCCAAGAAGGGGAATTGTCGCCATGCGAAAGAACTTGGTGTGAGACGTAGAGAAAACAGCCACAGCTCATCCCTCCGTTGCTCAAACCGAGCAACGCTTCCCCAAATCCTAGGTTGGGCGGTAAAAATCTCATCGGCTATTTTATTTTTCTGCCTCCCTCCCCCCAAAATCCTCTCCCATCCAGCCCCACCTCTTCTCCCTCACTCTCTGCTTCACTTCAACCTTTGGGTTAAGTGGAAACGTGCCCGATCCCCTTCCAGCGAAGATTCTTCCAGGATATGCAAGAGGGAGGAATCATGAAGAGGTGGAGTCCTGGGGGAGGTAGCGGGGGAGGGGAGGAAGGTTAAGGAAAAAAGAACGTATCGAGGAAAGGGCGAGAGGGAAAAAGGGAAGGTGGCAGTCTTCCTTTTCATAGGACGGCAGAGCTCTGTAATGGAAAGGATTTCTGAAGTGCAAGAAGGGTTGGGTAGGTGCCTGAAGGTGTGGGAGAGAGCAGGAAAGTGGTGGAAAAGAGGGTGAGAGGGTGTCACTGGGACGGGGTTTTGTTTGCTTAGAGGGATGAGAATATTTTGGGGGAAAGGATTTATGAGGGGATTCCCGGAATGGAGAAGAAACAGGAGAAGGCGCTGATTATGGCGGAGGGCGAACGGGATTTGAACCGGGATTCCGCAGCTCGGTAGGCGAAAGAAGAACGAAGAAGATATTATACTCGTGGAAGGAGAGGCTCGCGAATGACGCCATTTCCGAGCCAGTTGGATTAATAATGATTTTCGAGCGATCAAAAGCTTCTGGATCAATGAGGTGAATTTTAATCTCGTTTTACGGCCTAACAAATTAGAATTAGGCCGTGTGATCCGCGGGTAACGAACTAGTTCCTCCTTCTTTCCGCGAGGGGCTCATTAATTGATTAGCGAAGAGCGCCGGCGTTTGTTTACGGGGCGGATTAACCTAACTATATTAGAATTATTAGCGAAAACGATGCGATTAATTAAACTGCTCTGCGACTATAGAGAGGTATCTGGAGCACAGCGCGGTAATAATTCAGGCCGTGAAAGGCACTAAGAATTAACTCACAATTTGGACGCGTTAGTTTGCCTTCTCTCGCTAATCTCGCCCAAAAGGAAAAACAGCTGCTGAAATTTGCATGAATTACCTCGCTAGCCTAGTTAGCTAACAGTGAATTGTATGTATTCAGTGTTGCAAAATCGTTGTCGAGCGGCATGTTTCTACATATTTGAGTAAACAGTGCAACTGTTTCTGTATCGATGTCAAGATGAAATATGATCGGACGAGAAGTAATTTTGTTGGCCACGATTTGGAAGAAATTGCGCTCAGTTGCGTTACACCTCCCTATTTCTATGCAAATGATAGCAGAGATAGATCATGATCTGTGATTGTTGGTTGATCTGTACGTCTTGCAAAATCAGGATAGTTAAATTTTCAAAACTTTAACCTCGTAATTCTAGTGCTGCAGTAGACAAAATTATTCCTGGAATATAACGAAGGATTTCATAATAATCCTAATGATTCTCCTCTTTCGCTCTTCAGATATTCCTAGCCTCCGTAATATTCTTTCCCCGCTGGAAAATCTCTTCCTTTTCACTATACCACCACAACGTTCTTTAGCCCAGCTCTACCAATTCGCAAATATAATTCGCCATTTTTTCCTCTTAATGTCTAGTGTTAATGCATCATCTCCTTCGTTTTGCCACCCTACTCCCCACAACTCTTCCCATCTTTCTCTATCTATCATCCGCCCTTGGTGCGCTTTCACACACTTTTCTCACCCCCGCAGCACTCCGAACCGTGCGGCCAGCACGTGGTCCCCCAGAAAGCGCGAGCCCCGGGCTCGTTGATTGCATATTCATGCGGGTGCTCTCTCTCTCTCTTTCTCTCTGGGAAAGGGTGCCTGCCCTGAGATTGGTTCTTGGACCACTCCTTCCCACCCCTTATGCGTCCCAGCAGACGCCGGCCCTTTTCTCCTCCCATCGCCTCTCTCTCCCGTGGATTGCTCTTAAATTGAATGCTGAGGGCGCGGACTCCACGTAGACCGAGCCTTTTAGCGTGCATAGGGAAGGATGAGAGGGTGGTGGTGGGAGTGAAGAAAGAGTGTAAAAAAGAAGAGAGGAAAGGGATTTAGGAAGCGGAAGATCAGAAAAGCGGGTGAAGAGAAAGGGGCTCAGAACTGTGCCTTATGGAACACAAGACAAAGAGTAGAGAAAGGGTAGGAGAAAGACTAGGGGGACTATATCTGGAAGGTCTCCTGTGAGTGCGCCCCCTAGCATTTCTGTAAAGAAAATGCGTGTTCTTTCAGTGTGTTGGAAAAGCCGTGAATAAATGAATCGAGAGGATGTTAACAGCGAAAATCTCACCTTTCTTTTTTGTAGAGGTTTGGGGGAATGCAAAGTCTGGTTTAGGATTTATTTTTATTCCGTATTCTTTGTCTATTTAATTAGCTCAGAGCACAGGACTGTTGTAAATATTGAAAGTATTACAAGTGGAAATTTTAATGAAAGTACGAAGGTACCTTGTAAATGTTTACGCCAACGCAAGATTGACTAGGAAAACTAAATCCCTTCTATTAAATTAACTTGGAAAAGCTAGAACAACGTTAATTCTCTACCTTCCCGTAAGGCATGTCACGTAAAAGTCCTTCTTGAACTTTGAAACGGGAAAAACCTGTGTGACGGCGTGTAGCAGTCAGTCAACAAAGCATAGACAGTGGACTTTGGAAAATTAATTTTGATAGAGATAAACCGGAGGATTCAGATATCTGGATTATTTCGTCGTATCACGCCGTGTACTTTCTCTTCTTTTTCCGCAGCCTTCAAGGACCGGCGCACTTTCCCTTTTAAAATAATTTTTTTCAACTTTCCCTGATCTTCCTCGACCTTCCTTTCTCCCCTGTGTTTACCCAACACTCCGCTCTAATTTTGAATCTTCGCTGCGAAACTGTTTCTCTGCCGATCACTTTCCTCCATAGTGCGTGTTCATTAGTGATTGAACGGAACATCGACCTTCCGCACTTCATCTATCGACGCTCGTAATCCGCAGAATAGCTCTATTCGTCGGACGCAATCACTGCTTTTTCCTCCCGTGATCCAGAAATTGATTCCGACGCGAAATTTTCGAAAAATACCGAACTGTGCGCTGCCAACACCCTTTTAACTTTATACATAAAAACTGACAGCCTGAAGTCCCAATCGTTAATCATTTGCATATATTTTTATCTGAGAGGCTTAACGCGCAAAAATTGACAGTCTCTTCATTCTTTCGGACCATTAATCATCAGACTTTTTTCAACCGAGGATCACATTTATATAAATTGACAACGCCGGGCCTTAAGCTTGATTAGGTTGTCGACATTTGAAACCCCCTTGTAATCATATCCCGAAAATGTTGAGTTTTGGCAAAAAACGCGTTTTCGAGCTATTTCCTCCACGTCCGTTGACGCGAGAGGAAATAACCCGAAACGAAATATTCTTTCCCAGAGATTGGATAATTGAGCAAATTATGACATTGGTAGTGACATCCAATTTAGTCTCGTTGAAATCGCGGCTTCAAAGAGTCGCGCGTTCTCCGATTTACCAATCATCCGTTTTTGTGCTGACACTCCGCTGTTTTCCGTTTGAAACTCGCGGAGAGAACGTCAACCTCAGGATTTCAATTTCCTTTTACGCATGTTCAGATTAAATTATCCCGTTCGGAGAAAGTACTCATAAAGAAAGGATCCTATCCCTAAGGCTGTATCATGTAAATCAACTATCACTCACCAGTACATTCCGCCCACTGCTCCATCGCTTTGTTCCTTTCCTTCCCATCGCAAAACCCTCGCGGTATTCGTTACCGCGTACAAGGACGAGAAGGCTGTCCACAGCACCTGCTGATCGCGGAGAGATGAGCGGTTGGAGTGAGTGAACAAGGAAATAGGATGAGATCGAATTCAAGGGAAAGGAATGAGAAAGTTATTTACTGATACCATATTATAATTTGTGCGAAGTAAAAATTTGGCTTAGAAAAATGTAGCAGAATTTTTAATGAAGATGAAACTCAAGTTAATTTCTGTCTGTAGAGATACATTCCGGCTCCTGAGTAAATTCCTGAGTAAAATAAACTTGAGTGCAAACAACCTGTTTATCGAAGATATTCGGTTTGAAATCTTATGAAAGAGAAAAATTTGGAATAGATGTTTATATTCTGACTTTGTTATAAACACAATTAGGCACGTTGGCAAATTGAGTTTTTATTTCCACTTACCAAACTCGTTGCACAAAATCGTTTTAGGTAATTCATAAATTCCGTTTCATTCGTTAATTTGGTTCAAATATTAGAAGTTAACATCTGATATGTTAATGTCGGCCTCATTATTAAAGCTTATTTTTCTCTTGAAATCCCCAACTTTTTGTTCGAATGGAGGGCAAGGAATAGTGAATCCAGTGAAACGTACAATTTAAAGAATAATTGTGACCAGAGCGTTCTAAACTCCTAATGTTTTATGTACGAATTCCCACGATTAAAGCTTTTGGTACTCATTTACAAATACTTTAGAGTTTCTAAACTAATTTTCAACTCTGAAAGGATATCGAATCACAGGTAGTTTATCCCGAGAAACCTCATCCGAAGTCAATGATCCAAGTATCTTTCAAATCGTTGAACAGGGAAGGACTCCTTTAAAACGCTCTTGCCATTTTCACCACGTTAAAATTAATGTATATATTTTTTGTAAGATTTATTTATTTCAGCGTTGTTTCATCAATCATTCTTCGCGATGGTACATACATTACTCCTTTTGCCTGCGTCTAGCATTTTCCGCCGGGTCGGAAAACGAGGAGCGCTCGTGTTCGTCGAGAAACGAGAACCTCAAATGAATAATTTAACACCGCCAGCAGTTGAGTCAGGTTCTGCAGAAAACGAGGAAAACGAAATCGAATGTGAGGAGAGAAATTGCGTGTAAATCGAGTCGAAATTCATGATGTACCGAATCGCACGGGGAGCAAAACGACGGAAAAAAGTATGCGTTGCGAAGTATAACGAAAGAAAGAGAGAAACAGGAAAGGAAGGCCCTTGTTATCGACGTAGTAGTAATTGAAATGCGATTCGGATGTTGTTATTAGTTCGTTTAGCGTCTGGTTGTAATGAAAGGGAAGGGAATTGAGGATGAATCTAATAAATGGATTGGTGTCTAAATCGAATCCGGAAGGTTAGCATTAGTGCGGCGATCGATTGGACTAACAAAATTGTCCGAGCTCTCGATGAACTCGGAAGCTGAATACGCGGTAATACGAACTACTAGCTGTGTTATTGCGTGAATTATAACGCGCAGTGGTTAACTCTTGGATAAAATTCAATCATGTTGAGTTTTTTTAGCCTCCAAAATTCCACTTTCTTCTTCTTTTCCCGAATATTATCGATTGGCTACTCGAGACTGTAGGTGTGCCTAAATGATATCGGTGCCATGAGTAGACTACATAGTAAATTATCTTTGAAAGTTTATATTTTTAATTTAGAGAAGGATTCAGATAACCTGCCCTGATTGTGAATGTATAGAAGAAATACTTGAGCTGACTTAAATTAACGATTAGTTAGTACACTGTTTTATGCGGCGGAATTTCCACAACACTTTGAAACACGAGATTGGTTGAAATAATTTTACTTTCCCGAAATTTTTTCTAAAGGTATCATTCTACTGGTAATGTAACTGTTGTATGTGTTAGATCCCCTTAGCTTAAAATAGAATGTTTGTCTAAAATGAAGTCATATGGAGGAAAACCCGGTTCTTTCAGTGTTTAACTGAATTTCCTCTTCCATTCCAACTTATTATTATGAATAACCAGGAGATAAGTAGTTAGTACTTAGGGATGTTAGGCGAGGCTATACTTTTTCCTTGCATAATGGAGTTTTATCTCCTATGAAAGTATATGCTTTGCTAACATTAGTTGTAAACAGGCGAAACGTCCAGCAATACTTATACACAATTATTGGAATACGAAAACGATATTTTTATGTTTTTATCTATATTTTCTTGTCGTTTAGAACTAATGACTATGTTGATCTATACTTCGGCAAGTTTATTCCAAAACACTATATTTATATGCATTATTTCTTCGACTATTTTCGAATTTTTAATTTCTTTCATTATTTCAAACGTATGTAATCTGTATAATCTCTATGTATTCCGTCTTATCCTGTTGCGGTATGTAGCGAATCTGATGCTTCGAACCTCTCCAAGAAGTCAAGATATATTCAGCAAGTATTTACGCCAGAGCGTTATATCGCCTTTAAGGTACAGATAACATCAAAAATTACTTCTAAAGAAAATGAAGATAAGTAATCCTCTCAAAATAAACAGATTCAACGGAATTTAAGATCCTGATGTTTCTCTTTACATCTTTTGCTTACATCCTTCTTCATTTTGAATCGAGGCTCAATGTATGTTTCCAAAGAGGAATCTGACCAATAAGAGAATAATTTTCATAATAAGAAGTGGAAATCTACGGAAGTCTGACCCGTTCGGGGGTGTGAATATCGTTTTTGAATCGGTTGGAGATGAAAGCAGAGAATTTTATGAAAAAGTTTGCCAAGTCGCTGAGGGAAATTTTCTGCTGAGCGCTCAGTAAAGAGCCGATTTTGAAGCCGGCGATTTCATTCTCCCTTAGGTTAAGCCACGCTAGAACTTCTTCCCGTGAAGAATTTCGTTTACGGAAGTCACCTTGGGCCTCCACGTATCTCGATAAATTGACTCGAATCGCTTCGTTTCACGCCCATGAATCCCTGCGAAATAGCAACGTCAGTTTCTCCAGGCTCAATCCATCCTCATTCACGCTAACATTTTTAGCTCTCTCCGAAGACAAAGATTTAAGATTTTACTTCCTTAGACCGGAGTTAAGAAACCGTTTCTATGATTACTGCGATTCAACGTTTCTGAAAGTGGAACAAGCTTCACCGCCCGGATTTCCACGTACTCTCCTTCAAAGACTAGTCAATTTGTCTGTCTCTTTTCCTTCATTCGTGTCCAACAAGACGAACTCTTTGCCAGCCGTATCATCATGAACTGAAAAATCCTTCCATCCTATGAACAGCTAACTGTATTTTAGAATCATTTCATGCTAAAAGAAAAAACCGAACTTCTTCTATTTAATATTGGCTCACTCCTTTCGTGTCGGTATCATAAATGTATCTGACATATCCGATGATCATACCAGGCACGAAGTCTAGAGCTTTATTTTCAATTTCCAGTAGTATACTACATTAGGTGGTATTCATTATTGTCTCGGTATTCTCTATAGCAACACTCAAAATAAAAGCCTCTAATTTGTTGCTATTATTTTTGTGAATTTTGATATCATCTTGAGTAAGCAAAGTTTAGGTGAAGATGATGCGACGCATCGAAACCCGGGTCGTATGTTTAACTTACTTTGTGGTTTTGTATAAATAAATCGAATTCTTTGCAATTGCTTTTTGAAATGCTTCTTTGAATACTTTTGAGGCATGATAAACTAGGAAATAACACTTACTTTTCAGGAATAAAAAAAAACTAAAAAGAGTGTTCCTTAAATAATTTTCGCTCCTTGGGAAAATCCCATTTAGTTAATTTAAACGTGGAATACTCACAATAAAAATTGCCAAAAAATCTATTGGCATAACTGGGAAAAGAATTTTTTTTATTTTATTGACATTGCTTATCGAAAACATTCATTATCTTTGATGAAATGGAAAATTGCTTTGCAAAATATTGCAAATAATATAGTTATGGTTTCAGGGATAGAAGCTGAAGTTAGACACTGTTATTGTGGTGTCCCAACTTCTATAAAAAAACTCCCGTGTTGTGTCATAGAATATTTAATATCTTAAAATTTGTTATAGAATAATTTCTTATTTGCGTGTCTGCAAAGAATTATAGGTAGTTGGTTGTCTGCTTAATCCCGCATAATGTATTGCCGAATGCCACTTTTGTAGCGTCCGAATGATATGAGGGAAGGCGCTAAAGAATGTCAGGTGTCGGAAGAGAAGAAGCAATTTAACGCCGCGGAGTGTGAGGGGTTAAATTGGAGTTTGGGGAGTCGTTGGATGAAGAAGGGCGGGAAGCGTGTGCCCCATCCTCCGTTCACCCACGGGCCCCCCGGGAGACAGGGGTCCCCGCGGCCGTAAAACGCGTGTACCAGGGAAAAAGAGAGCGCGTAGATGGAACGGGAGGTTGGGTCAGAGGGGTTTGGGCCTAGTTGAAGTGAAGGAAGAGGGTGCCGCTGTACGAGTGATGGGGGTCGGTAAAAGAAACTGGATGTTAGAGGGCAAGGGAGCGGATAAAAGGGCAAGCAAAGTGGAAGGGGAAAGTTCAAAAAGAAACATTTACGAAAAGTAATATTTGATAGAAGACATCAGGTGCCAGCTTGTATGAAAAGCGGAGGAATTGGATAGCTGGTCTAGTAAGATAGAAGAAGGTATGAGAAAAATACGCTATTTTAATATTGATGAAAGTGTTATCCTGCCTATGATGAAAATACGATTTTTTTAAATGAAGAAGAAAGCCTGACTGACAAAATTTAGTATAATTTTTAAATGAATTGCTCTATATTACAGTATTTGAGATGCATTATCAATCGACTATTGAATTATCCTACGATTCTCGCCAAACGCCCGGTATACTCAAAATAGGCTTTAACTACAGTTCACTTTAACTCCAACTTCAACATTAAAAACCGGGGAACCCGGGAATGCCGGGGAATAAGGCGGACGTTAGTTAGTCCATTTTAGGCGTACATCATCATAGTATTCTATATACGTATTATATCAAATCAAAGGAATACATCCAGATTAGACAAGTTGTGAATTAGCATATGTAAAACGTATAAGTAAATTTACTTTATTGATTTACCGAATTTTCCATGGCTATTTAATGCATAGTAAATGTATTTATCTGGCTCAAAATTTATGCCGCATTTTTATTTTAGGTCATTCTGCTTAAATAAGTAAAGCATGGTGACTTGAAATTGAATTTTAACATAAGGATTTCAATTGGTATTGAATACAATGTTTTTCTTGGGAATCGATTTTTAATCAGTTGGTATGATTTCTTAAACCAAAAATTTAAGACAATTCAATGTTCAAATTATGATTTTTTTACTTTAAATAAAAGCTCGAATTCATACGATGGCATAATAACTTAGTTCAATAAAAATCTTCTAGTTATAAAAATGTGCATCTTGACAATTGACTAATATATCTACCTACTTAAATATTTGGAGTATATGCGGTATAGTTGCATAAAATCGACCAAAAACAGGCATTTTGAAATCTAATGCAGGAAGAAATGCAACGAATATTTCCATCCGCTCGACGTAATTATGTGCAAAAATACGGAGGTCGTTGGGAGGAAGAAAACACAGACGTTACGACTCAGAAATAAGGACGTCGAGATCACGGAATCAGAGCGTTAGATGCTCCTTTAAGACACACCGCACGAGCGGTCGACAAACCCAAAAAAGAAAGCCCCGTCCTTCGGCGAATCCCTCGGCGGAACCTTCCTTTGCATTGCATGCAACCTACCCTCGAATATAAAAACACCGTTCCGAGCGCAGAAGACTCTGCTGCCAAAAAGAAAGCCTCTGGAAAAGAACAATACTGCCTTTTCTTCCTTTTATGCGCCGCTTCTTTCCGGTCATTTCAGTCCGCCTCGGTTTTTACTACGCCCGCGAGAACCCTCCGAAGAACACTGCCCTTCCCAGACGCTGCATTCCCTTTCCCCGCTCTCGACGTCGGAACCCTTTCCAACTCGCGTTTTCACGACATGCTTTTCCCCCCCACAATTCATACAACCTCGCCCTCTTTGCCAAACGAGCTGCGGGTTGCTCCCCACTTTCTTTCTCTTCGCATCTCACACCTCTGCGCTGCTCCCAACACGGAAAACTATTCATATTACCCGAAATTACTCGGACCTTGATGGCCGATGCTCTAAAAGCTGCCCGCTGCCCCGCTAATGACGTTGTCATGCGGTGAAAGGAGCCGGGAAAGAGTTTGCGCATTTCTTCATTTTGGTTCGGTGGCGTGCGTGGGCCCCGTCGGTCATTATGCGGCGAGGAAGAATGAGAATGTCGGGTATCTTCCCTCCAAGGCTGCCAGATGTATATTTCTTTCTCCGAGAGTTACAGCTATGATATATGTGACTGCGCTGCCGTTTGTATTCATTTCGTGCCCTTTTTCGATTTTTTTCCTTTTTGGCCCGTACCTAATTACACGAAAGAGATTTTTTAATGAGAATTATGGAATATAAATCAACGAGAGAAATTTTCATGTTGTGGCGAAGGATTGGCATCAAATTTTCGCTTTCTCAGCTACTCAGCGTATTATTTCCGTAGTAATGTTATTTACGAATACGTATTTATGTATTATTACTGTATTAATTTTAAAAATTTATTTGTAGCTCACAGTAAGCTACCAGCTTAAGGTATTTTATATTAATTCTTCCATTCTTTACTTTTCAGGGACAGAGTGTATAGGCTGAATCTTAGTAACATCAGCCATTCAAACTGCGAGGTAAGTACTTATCTTCCCCCTTTAATAATTTAATTCAATCTGTTAAATTTGTAGCATTATTCTAACGTTATAGTTGTCGGAGTTTTGAAGTCCCTGCTTCTGAAGACCGTATAAAGGGAATATATGAAATGTCTACCTCCAAGTAATTCCAATGGAATTTCAGTAAAGATTCACGGGGATTTATTTCATTACTACAAAAGTTGCAGTTATAGTTTGTGGTATTCAGACAGTTCTTTCCCCTTCATTCTCGTATAATATGTCCATTTCCATATAATATGCTAATTGCTAAAGAAGAAATCAGGAAAACTAATATAGAAATTTTGAGAATTTCTTTAGGTACAGCAGGAGATTAGGTAATTATACTTCTATTGGTCGTCATACATCTAATTAGCATGGCTATTATTGTAAGATGAAAGTAGTATCAAGAGCACGGAATCATCATTAGTGTTTATGCAGCTGTCCGAGTACCCATATTTTTTTCTTCTGTTCATATAGTATAGTATATAGTATAGAGATTTTCCTCTGTGAAATAAGTATAGAAATTCAAAATAAAAATGAAAAAGAAATTTCTCGTACACTTTTTTCCTTTATTACAGCCTTCCACGAAGTAACGCCCTCTTAACTTTGCATACTGAGTTCATAATAAATTAAAACAAGTACTTCACTCAAAATTAGTTTTTAATGTGAAAACCATAAGTCTGTCGGACGTTTGCAAAAATGCGCGATTTTAATTCTCCGGGAAAGATTTGATGGGGCGTGTGACGCAAACTGTTCTTATCAGAAGCTTAAAAGCTTATTCGGAAGCAATTGACCTTTCTCTCCGCAGTTACTTCCCCTAAGATCATCAAGGCTGTTGACTAACACGAGCAAGTAAAACGTTGATAAATAAAGTAACGATTGTTGAATTTTCTTCGATAATAAAGAGGATAATCAATACGAAATTGTAAATACAGATATAAGCTGCCGCATCAAACTTCACGTTTTTTATCACATAGCATTAATTTTTAGTAATCCGCACAAAAAGAAAAGAAAGAAAAAACGCGCGAGTTAATGATTCAGCCTCATAAATCATTCAAGTGGTTTCTACGGCTCGCATTGCTCTGTGACAATAATTACCCCCGCACTTCACTCAACTGTCTAACCGCCTCATTTTAAATTTGATAAAGGCTGACATTCTCGCCTCCCTCGGCTGCCAGCCTCCGTCCCCCACTCTCCATTTCCATCAACTCCAAGTAATTATAGCAAAACCGCATCCATAACAATGATTACTCCCCACGCACGCCATCTCATTCCAATAAAACTCACCCCGTCTTTCTCTCCGTCCGTCACAAACCACTCGCACACGCTCGGATACGGCAGGGCGCACTCCCCGTGAAACCCAGATTGCAAATCAAGAGTCGTTTCTGCCTCCTCGGAGGAGAACCTCCTTCTTCCCCTCATCAACCCTCTCTCCCGAGAAAAAAGACTTTAAAACTGCCTTTTTCCACTCCATCTAGGCCCTCTTTCCCCATTTCGCGAACCGTGACGGAGTCGCTGGAGTATCTCATAGAGGCGGGTCTCCATCCCCTAGGCCGAGTTCCCTTCACCCTAAAGCTGCCACTATATAGGTTTCCATCGGTATCCCTTGACAACATTTATGCATTTCACCTTCTCCTCCCGCCCCCCAGGAGTGTGCTAGCGCGAGTTTATGGAGCGTGTATGAGAATGACAATGGGGCAGGTAAAGGGGTTGGGGAAAGGGTCTAAGGGGGTGTGTGGTTGGGAGGCGTCACCACAGGTGGGAGGAGATGGGAAGCTTTCGAGGGGAAGAGATAAAATGAGGTGGTGTTATGAACAAACCTAGCATCCTCCGTGCTTCCCCCGACGAGCCTCCGAAATTTACTTCCATTTCAAACTTCCATCTCTCTCCATCCCTACTTTACCCCAGCTTCGTTTTCACTTAATGCTTTCTCTACCCTTCTCTTCGTGTGCTAACTCATATCCCTCCTCTTCCGACTACACTTCAAAGCGAATCATTCGGCCTTGCCCGAGTGTCATAGACACTTTTGGTTTCTGTCGACCGCAACATAGAGGTTTTTTTAAGCGAGACAGTTTTGGAAAAAATTAAATGAACGAATAATTCTCTGTCAGGTCTTTTTATTGCGATAATACCCTTCGTCGTATTAATAGTTTTTTTTATATACCTGTGGGTAATTAGTTGCGCAAGATTTATGTTTTATGCTTTTTATCATTCCTTCCATTTCAATAAACTTTTAAACTCATAGATTGGATGCAGCTCGCTAAAAATATACTTAGAGTTTTAATCTTAAAGATTTTTTGATTTTTGAATTTGCTCTCGTGATGGCCCATGGGAGACTTAGGGACTGATTTGAATCACCTCTTCGCGTAAGAGTAAACTTAATTATGTGAAGATTACCCATGGATTAACAAAGTGAAAAATAGTAACGTGACTGGGACTCAAACCCAGGTCCTCAACTCTTGAATTAACTCTTATTCGAGTCCTAGTCATATCGCTGTTTTTCACTTCCGCTTATCCTTAGATTTTTCAAGTGTGCGTCTCCTCATGCCAAGTTTCAAAGAGCATTCCCTCACCCATATGTCGGTTAAATTGATACATCACTTTGGAATACGGTGACGGTTTTTAATTTGATGATTAAAACAACATTTTTGCTATTTTCAAAAAAGGGCATTAAAAGAATGGCCTTTGGAATCGAAACCGGTCCTATGATATTGGTTTTTACTGTTGAAAATGTTTTCTATATTATTAGTTCTTCGAATAAACTTTTCTAGTTTTTCCGCGTAATGATCACGTTAATGATACTTTTAGGACTTATAAAAATAATTTCTGAAAATCAGAATGGAGAATGAATGGCATAATACTAAAATAGTGAACTGATACCGCGGCATCCCTTCGAGAGATGCTACGGGTCCTATAGCCCGGCGGCATTTATAATGGTTGCTCGTGATCATCGCATCGTCTCGAATGCCACCGAATTTGGATTTTAGGGACCGGACCCGTATTTCTTAATTCAGATAACTAACCATGCTCATCACGATATTGGGCGAACACAGATAAAAGTTGACCCCTGACGGGAATCGAATCCGGGACCGCTTTCACCGAAGGCGTACGCGCTATCTGTATGGCTAACCGGAGGGCAATATAATGGCGTAATGGTTGTTCCCCTTGTATACATGTGAGTAATAAATCAATACCCCTGCAGCCAAGAAACTTCTAGTAAAAAACAAACGACAATATTTTTAGAGAACAGCCACTTGTTCAAGTTACAACATTCAATTGATTCAAAGAATCGATCGCCTTACTGCACTTGATCCAAAACTTCTATAAGTATGGTGTTAGCGCATAAAACTAAAACATTATAACTTCACGTTACACGAGAAATATTGACTTCACCCTTTACATTCTTTTTTTTCTGCCGAGCGTAGAAGCATAGAAGTAAAAAATGGAACGATTAGGAGAGATTGCGCAGTATCGAAAAATGTGCTTGCAGAATTTACGCATATTTCGCTCCAGTTTCCTCGAATTCTCAAACCGTGGCAATAACACGTAAAATTTTCCATACCTTAAGTGCCCTCGTAAGTTTCATAAAAGCTCGCATGCGATGTAATTCACTCGAATGAGTCAAATTATGAAGGTTTTCCGGGTTTTATTTCCCTTTTGTCCTCTCCATACAAATTTCCCAGCGTTCCGTGCTAATATTCATACCACCCCTTCTATTCCATGCATTTTCTTCCATCTTCCTACTTTCCGCCGCCTTGGTATTTCCCAGTCCGTTGACTTTTAAGCACTTCAAAGATAATTCGGTAATGCTCGGTTATATTTTTTGCCTTCGTTACTTTAGAAAATCCGGGCGAACCCCTTCCAAACCAAACAGAAAGGAACTCATAACCGTTAGGGATCGTTTAAAATAAATTTCTTCGGAATGGACGCGAACTTTTACGCCAACTTTCAAGCTTCCAAAAGGATTAAATCAAAACTCTGTAAGAGAAGAAAGAGTAAATCGTTTCTTGCGCCTCAGGGCCAGGAACGGAGAAAATTTTACAGATTGTCAGATGGGTTTTCCTGGAGGTTTCCGCTCCCTTCGGAGTGTATAGTATATGCTTTAAAGAATGAGACATTTTTGGATAACGTTTCCGAACTCTAAGACACTTATCTAAACTAGGACTATCTCGTGAGGGCTTGAAACTAAGAATAAAAGCTATTATTAGCCTTAAGTTTCCTAGACGCATTCGCAGGTGGACCAAATTGTCTTCGTTACGTATGCTCCTGATAAATTTAGTGTTAAAATTATTTAAGAATTCAGAGAATTTATTGTGCGGTTCCAAAAGTGGCTGAACTAAATATGCGATTTTAATTATGAGCCTAAATTATGGTTATCCAAGTATGCTTTTCCTCATGGACATGAATGTTCTTTCAAATGCTTCAGGAATGTGTAGCTTACGCTTAGTACTGCTGTTTAAAGTGGATATACAATGTGTCAGCGCAACGATTTAAGGGAAATATATTTCAGGGAAGTTTCTTAGCAAGAATGAATGTGAATTCCGAAGGAAAACCTAACCTTAGAAAGCTTAGATTTTTTTCCGTTAATTAAATTTATCATTCATTTATTAGTTTCACTAAATTTGAATAACTTGACGTTATTAGAGATTTATTTTTTCATATTGTCGGTTGTTTTATATTGTTGTTGAAGCTCATAGATGTAATATACCTTATATTCAGATGGAAAATCTCTTTTTCGTTGTATATTTGACTTTTATTAACAAAATTATGTTTTGAAAATTGAGTTGATCGTGCGTTAAGATACCCAAGATTTTTGTCACAGCTTTCATTGGTATTTGTAGCATTCTACCAAACGTAGCTTCACGAGTTTTGAACGCCTTTCAGAAATTAATGATGTATTCATTACGAGAAACTTATTTGTTAATGAGTGTTTTCGGAGAAGCTGTCAGTTAATCATTTATGGCAATATGCTGCTTCTTAAATCGTCTCAGGTCAGTAATACAACAAAAATATCCCTCGTCAATCAAGCTAAGAACTCCTACGGCTTCCTTCACTCAGTCGTGAGAAATGCCTTCTTGTGGAGTACCACTCGCCCTGCATTCAGTTACTATTCGTTGCCCTGCACGGATTGAGCTGCTGAACTTTTAATAGCGACTTTCTGCGAAGCGCTCCAGACCTCTTGTGAAATAATGGTTGCAAACAGTTATAGTACACAGTTCGAGGTATGACATTTTGCGCTGGGAAATAAAACGAGTTTTTGGAAAATAATGCCCTCTGCTTTGTTTTGAACTCTGCTCGGATTACGCGCTGTTAATCAGCCTTTATCGCTACCCTGCTTAAATTTAGTTTTAAGTTCTCTTGCATTCAGAAAGAATTTCGGTAACAAGATTATCCGACATTAGTATTTTCTAATATCAGGTAATCTCCACTTATCCCCTCACGCTTTATTTATTCCCCGAGCCGTGTAATCTCTAATTACTTTCAGGGCCCGCCTGCATTTCAGCTACGTTGATGTAGCATTACCGTGCATTATGGACCGGCCCGCAGTAATATTAATTACGGAAATAGAATATTAAGGCTTAGGCACGTTTTCAGAGATTGCGAAGCCTTTAATAGCACTTAATGACGAATATAGTGCGGTAGATTATGGGAGAGGCGCTTTTACTACTAATTTAATGAATTAGAAGAGGATTGCAGGGCGCTTTGAGTTAAACGGATTTTATTTGGGGATCAAACTGAGGGAATGCGGGAGATTTTGCGAGAGCTTGCGAGTGATGGGCACGTCGCTCACACTGACGCGTTTAACCATTAAAAGGTTTAATTGCGACAAAGGGCGATAAACGGGTTATACACGTCCGTCCAAATAAGTCTCGTAATGATTGCAGCCGTTCTTTATTAGGGAGCCTAATCGCTTCTTATTTGATATCCGCTCAAATTTACAACTTAGGGTCTCTCATGAAAGTTGCACTACCTTCCCTGAAATGGAAAGAATTAGGTTTAATTTGTGTCTGAGTTGACGCTTATGTTCTTCGGTTTTAAAGAAATGAAAAATGCGAATGACTGAATTTGGTTAGGGTTTTCGCCACTAGTTATCTTATTCTTGAGCGTTAGAGAAAAATTATCCTAATTTTGTTCTCTAACGTTTTTTATCAAGAAAATTTGAATCGGTGTAACAATCCTTCCCTCCGCAGATAGCATTTTTATAGTTTCTACTGCAAGTTTTCCTCATTCTTTAGATTTTTTCTTTAAAAATTTATATTATAACTACACAAATACTTAACGGATGACTTCTTGACGTTATTATATTTGTTTTTCCTTTACTGCCTTTCCCCATCAAGTGCAATATCATAGATTCGCGTTTTACGAGTACATTAGTATAAATACAGTGATTATGGTAAAGCAACTCATTGCTTTTTTTACTGCGCGGTCGTATTAGATTATTAGATAAAATGTAAAATCTGTGCGTTAATTCACCAGTTATCACACCGAAAGATATTCAAAATACAACTATGAAATATAATAAATGATACACAAATGATAAACGTGGAAAAAATGTAAAATGTGTTTCATAAGCTAAATGGATGTTTATGGTTTTCTGGATTCATGAAATTATATTTCAAATTATGCAGTATTTTAAGGCCACAGATGTATGTCATAAACACTCTTACTGTAGCGAAGTTTTGTATATGTCATACTTGACAATACTATATACTTTGTCATTATGTTAAGCAGGGATACCCAATATATTTTCCGCTGAAATCAACTTTAATACTTTTTGCCTACTTTGATCGACTCAGGTGCCCTCCTAGGAAAAAGAATCATATTCCAACATTCACGTTTATGTCAATCCTCTTAAAATCCTTTGTCGGGTATTTTCATTTATGTCTTATGAATTTAAGTGTTAGAATCGAATGCAATCTTTTGATATTCTTAATGTCCAATCCCAAAAACATTGCAGTCAACCATTCGTCCAACACCGATCGACTCGTTTGCCACGGCTAAAATTCTCCCCGGGTAAATTGATATTTTGAAAGTCACTAGTGATCGTTTAGGGACTAAATCATCACAATTTTCTCTTACTCGTGAAGATACGTTGACGATTTGGTAATTTCGGCTATCGTCTCGCTTTTATGTGGCTGACCATATAACGGTACACTCTCACCATTCCTTTCCGTCTCCCAAAAGATAATAACAGGTTAATCTTCTCCGTGGCGTTCCTAAAGACGAATTTGATCTTATAAGGGAACTGCACAAAGGGCAATGCGTCCGTCACGCAATTCTTTGTGGCCCTAGATTGAGTTTTTAAGGGAAGCGGAAAGGTTTTTGAGGGACTGGAGCGTGTATTGGATGTCTGTGAGGAATCCCTCCTTTGGAATCTCAAAACAGTGACAGCTTGACGAAGTAACAAGCGTGGAAATTCTCAGACCACGCCTGCCTGAGCGGCCTCAAGCGGACCAATCCCTAGTCCATTATCTTCCATCCTTCACCTCCCCACTCACTCTCCGCACAGCTTCCGAAAACCTTTTCCTACACAGCTCTCCCCATTCACGCTACGCCATTCTCAGCGAGTGGAGGCGAAGACTTTACATGAGGCAATTTGTGAGAGATGCTCAAACTCTTTGATTTCAGCTCTGGATTACACGAATGAGAATTGCAGACCTTCAGTAATCTGTTTTCCTTAATTTCCGCTGGTGTTGCGATTCTCAGAGCTATCCTGAGTTTTCATACGACGCTACTTGACCTAATGCAGAGACAGAGAGTTTATGAATGCTAAAAGGTGCACCCAGTTGTTTAATTTAGTTGAATGAGTGAAATGACATTCGGGGCTGTATGTATGTTACATTCTCATGGAAAATGCTTTAGTAATTTTGTTTGTAATAAGAGGTCTTTTCTTAATGCTTCCCAATCTATTTCTCCCATGGTGCTTTGTACTTTTACGTTTGTGACTGATCGGTGTTTACACACCCTGCCACACAGTGAAAGGCGACTTGCATTGTATTTATGTAGAAGTAGATTTCTACTTTTCCTTATCGCTGAAACTACAAGTTTCTTATTTTTAAAGTGGATTTAAGTAAGTAAATTAGAAGAACGTATGAGTTTATTGGAAAATATTAAAGCCGATAGTCGAATTTCTCATAAAATATATCTAACTTGCAACAATGTGCGTAAATCAACAAGATTACTAGTATGCATTATTATTAAACATTTTTCGGCCCACCTAGACTTTCCTTTCGGCGCTTTCTGGAAAGCTCTCTCCTTGGTGATTTGTGTATTACATAAATGAAGAAATAAGATTTTTATCTACGTATTTAAGTGTCTTTCCGACTCATCTTCTACCCCGGAAAACGTTATTGCATTTGAGGATCTCTAGAAAGTTGAGACGGATAAAATTCTTAACCACTCATTTCCATTGAGAATAATGATCATTCGCCATTTTTACGTTTATATATCTCTATGACTTTTATGGGTTGCCATTTGTAGACCGTCGTAGGTGTAAGGAGAAATTCTGAACGGAGGAAATGTTTCCGCTGCGATCATTGACAAGCATTTAAATGAGGTAGTATATTTTTTTTTTATTTTACGGAATAATTCCGTATATGATTAATAAAAAAACGGATTCATAACGGGTTTTCATCTTTTGGTTCAAGATAGAGGGAAATGGAAATGATTCTTTCTTTTATTTTTCTCTCAGTAAAGGCATCCATCACAATATCTCTTTATTGAATGCAATTTAAGTCTCAATCTCATGGTCATTCTTCTGCACGCATGTGGGCTTGTTCCATTCATACCATTATAGCTCAGTGAGGAAAGCGAGGGCAAATTGCCTCACTCCTCACCTTGTCTCATGAGCCTCATTCCCTATCTAAGGCTTTTAGAAGCAGATGGTGGAGCGGTTAAAGATTCCACTAGCCTTGAGGCTGACTTTTCAGATGAAGGGGTAACACAGATGATATTTGATAAATCCCGATTAGAGACTGAGATGACTGAACCGATGACAGCTGTCGCATCGCTGCGAGTAGCGGGATCCAAGAAATTTATCGAAACATACCCTTGCGATTTCATACCCTAATGAATCACTTCTGGAAAATTTGTGGAGAAATTCTAGAATTCCGACCCTGCGTGTTCAGCTTCCAGGCACTCGCTGCAGAACGTTTCCCGTCCCCATTGCAACCGTTTCTCTCTTCGTCCCGTCGCGACATTTCGCATATTCTCACCTTTTAAGCGTCGTCAAACATCTACGTAATCTCTCCTCTCGTCCTTGTTTTCGGGCTCTTATCTTTCCATCTCCAGCCGGGCCTTCCTTTCCATCTCCTCGGAGAACTAGAACTCCTTTTGCCACGGCATACCTCGCTATCCTCTCTCTCATTCCCTTAAATTGCCCGTGTGAGCTGGAGCGTGCCACGTATCCTCCTCGCCTCTCGAGATATATGGGGCGTAGAGGGAGAAAGGAGGGAATGGGGGGTGGCGTTTCCCATGTAGGAGAAGGGTGAGGCAGGTTTAACCCTCTCGCTGCGAGGGATGGAGTGTGTACGCCTTCCTCGACTTCTTCTCCCCGTTCTGCTGCTATAAGGACGTCCCCCAGGTGCGCTAATTCTTCCTCCGCTACACCATATCTCTCGTTTCTCCCCGGTTTCGCCCTTCCTCCAGCATACGCCTCTTTTCCCTCTATCTGCTACCTCCCTTTCACTCTCCGGTTCTCGTTTTCTCCTATCTCTTCCCCCATCGCCTCATCTATAGACTGACCACTGGACGAAGCCTAGAAAACGGTATCTCTGTTGTGAAGAAGTGCATCTTATGTAATGAAAGGATGGGATGAGCTGATGGGCGATTCGGAGGTGCTCGCATGGGTGCGATAAAAACGTGCTTGCGAACGCGAATGAAAAGGCTGATATTTTGGGGTGCGAGATAAAAAGTATGATGGGGATGGTGTGTGCTCTGTTACTCGCTGAGGGTGCATTTCCCATAGTCTCGCGAATATTGAAACTCGCACGGATTTCACTCCAGACTCAGTTACTCAGTACTTAATATTTCTTTTTACTACTACTACCTCATGCCGATCTACCGTGATATTAAATAATCGATTATTACTCGCTCAGAATTAAATTACGGCTGGTTTAGAAAAACTTCGAGATAGGATTGAATTTAAATATTTTAAATTTTTTATTTATTTATTAATCTGAATGCCTAAGTTCTAGTGTTAGCCTTGACCCATTCCAAATCAACTCCTGTAACATAACAAAATATTTACCTACAAATTGTGCATTACGTGTTATAAACATCTTCACAGTATACAAAATATTCAGACTTACAATTCTACTTTCTCCGTCTTGTTATGTCTAACCATTCAACCCTGTTAGATATATATGTGCTGATAGTTCCATTTTGTTTTAACATTCCCACAACTATCAAGCACAAATTTCTTCTTAATATGTTCAGATGAATTGCTCCGGTATGTTTTAAAATTTGAAATTTCTTCTTATTTCTCAAATTGATAAATTCTAGTGTCTAAGTCAGCTGATGTTGAAGCACTGGTGAGCTCTGCATTTTTCTTCTTCTAGGTTACAAGCCCGAGAAGTAAAACTGTAGAATCTGCCAGCATCCTTAATTTATTCGTATCTTTGGCACCCCTTTAGTATGTTAGCTTTTAAATTATTACTAGTGAATGAGTAGATATTAGTCAAATTTGATGAAATTTAACTATTCCAAATCAATTCGTTATTTAATCTTAAATAATTTTCCAAGATGATTTTTTCTAAAATTTTATCCTCTTATCTAAGTAAACATATCTGGATGTCGGCGTAAGGAATTGTAAGTATAAAATGATTAAAAAACAATGAAATATAATCCTATCGGTAAGTCGGTAAATATAAGGTAATTACAATCTGCATAATTTGCTTATATAGGTGTAATATAATGGAGTCGAAAAGAGCATAAGTACTAATTAGGGATCTTACTCAGTACCTCTCTGAAACATAGAGCAGTGTTCATTAGGTGTTAACTCGACATAGTAGTTTAAGTTATTTTCCACCGATTTTGTCCCTCATTGACGCACTCGATAGCACTCTAACCTTTTTCCCACCAAATAATTTTCTCCTCATCCCAATTCATCGCCCGTTTTTCGAGCGAAGTCATGTTTTCCTAAAAGACGTTTTCCTGGGACGGATTAATCTTCTAGAAGACTCAGATAACTTTGGCACTTTGCGGTGTTAACTTCTGCAAATAACAATTGCAATGCATCACATGTCCTAGGGATTGGCTCGACTAGGGATGTTCCGGCGGTAAGTTTGCGTTTTGCTGGGTCTTAAGTGTTTAGGAGTGCGAGAGGAGGGACGGAGTGACACTAAGGAAAGCGGAGAGTTGCAAACTGCTGCAGAGCTTCATCCATTCGTCTCCACCGAGCTGATGAACCGCGAGTTTCCCTCGAGATGCATTAAACCGCATTACTTTTGTTCTTACCTTACAAATGTACTGAATTAAGAAACTTATCACCAAAAACATTTTCAAGAGGGTTAATTCCTGCCACTTGCTCTTGCTGTGCTTTTTTTCTGATAACAGGGTATTATAATAGAGATTCTAATTTATAAATAAAACTATGGATTAGAAACATTTATTTCAGCTTCTCCACACCCAACAGATTTCTTTGGTTGCAGATGGAATACCACCAAAAGTATCTCTGTGTCATGAAGAATCTTATTTAAAGTACATTCAGGCATCAAAACAATTTGGATAGGGTAGAGTTTTAGCATTTGTTGAATGCAGTCCAGGGTTTGATTCCCTGTGGGAGTTCATACGCGCAAAACCTTAGTTGTATAAGTACTTTTAACAATACTACTACAATATTTATCATTATGTATAAATGTATATATAAAATATATATTAGGAGAACCTTCATAATTGCAAAACCTCAGTCGAAGATTAGTTCCAACGATAAGATCTCTGGGTTTAGTTTCCATTGTGTCATTCTTCACGACAATTGCCCATTAAGTGGATAATTCGGGGGGAAGTTTGAAGTAAAAGAAATTTTCATGCTTTAGAAACACTATTCCAGATAGTTTTCCAGTCCAAAGTTTCACTTTTTTATTTTCAGAATTTGTTTTTAAGCACTCATTTCCCCGATAGATGAAACTCTGTTTTCATCTTATATTTGGCTTCATTCATAACGAAACCTTTTTAGTAAACAAACTGTGTTTTTTTTTGACTTTATCTCTCTTTTGTTAAGAAGAATATCGAGTTATGTTACATCATGAGTAGCGGCTGTATTTGTTTTTATTTATACGATATATACCTCATTATGCGTCATCAGCCATGCCTAGAGCGTTTTACATCAGTTCATTGCTACGAAACGAAAAAGTAAAATTCGAAGCTTTTCCTCGTTTCCTTAAATAATATTTGAGAGTATATAGAATTATAAAGGTAGGATGGAATTAAAAGTGACATGCGAGATTTATCATTCCAGCGAAGCATAAATATTATTCTTAGAAAGAAATTCGGAATATCAAAAAGTTCTTTCATAATAGGATTGAAATTATTCTGGGGAGATTATTCTCGGTGTTTAACTGTTGCCGTTTTCCCTTGCCTCAAGAACATTCTCATAAATTTTGAAAAATAAGAATTGTATCTTATATATATATATATATTTCCCCCATCGCCTCATCCATA